>JAQFVV010000664.1:227672-290209 GCA_028023455.1 Epiperipatus broadwayi | reverse complement strand
GGAAATTATGATTTGATCCAACTGATGAGTGCTAGTTCTGCATAAAATGCATGTACTGAGGATCATGAATCTTTTTATATGTGTGTGGTCATGTGTATCAGTTACTTGAGATAGAAGTGGAAGATGAATAGTCTGCAAATCCTAAGTTCAAATCTCTCTCTTACGAGTAAAATGTTTATTTATTATTTAACACTTTTTCCAATTTCATGTTTTACATATTTAATCAAAGGTTTTCATATATTTTGAATTTAAAGTAACAAATTATTTTTTTCCATAGGAACTCATTATAATTGTCTATTTTTTTTATGAAAGTTTTTGATTTTGGGAAACCAATTGAGCTTCTTATCTGGGGTAATCTATGCCGCTATTACAACTCCAATTGCTTCCTCAAAATCAAGATGAATTTTTGGGAGCTTAATTAGAAAAATTTTTTCCAAATCTCAAAAAAATTGTAAAGAAGATATAGGATTTTGCATGTTCACACACAATTTGTTTTCCAAATGAGGTTAGACTTCATTTTAGAATTTCATCAGAAAGTTATAAACCAACCAAGACCACGATTGTTATTTGCTTTAGAAATGGGAGCTTCAATTCATAGTTTTATTTAAATACAATATAACTAATTCCATATTTCAGTTTATATATAGATTGACAAAACTGAAACTACAAATAAATTTATCTTCTTGTTGAAATCTCTACAGTTTATTTTATAAATGGATATAAATAACTATTATATTTTTAAAAAAGAATAAATGAACTATTTTGTATAACTTTCGAAAGTATGAAACAGTATTTAGATTATAAACAAAGAAAAACAATTAGTTATATTTGAGAAATAGGTTTGGAGGCAAAGAGAAAACAAGGATTTTAGTAGACAAGAATAAAAGCTTATAAATATTAAAATAAGTGAAAATGTTTGAATACTTGAAAAAAAATTCAAAGGTAGAAAGGGTTAATATATATGATTTACATATA
The DNA here is from genome assembly GCA_028023455.1 of Epiperipatus broadwayi. Lineage (NCBI taxonomy): Eukaryota > Metazoa > Onychophora > Udeonychophora > Euonychophora > Peripatidae > Epiperipatus > Epiperipatus broadwayi. The sequence goes on along the minus strand of JAQFVV010000664.1, from coordinate 289,234 downwards.
TATATATATATGTAAATCATGTTGCTATAGCTCTTATGCTTAAACTTAAAACAAATATTTCCATAGTCTGCTGCCAAGCCAACACTACAAATAGATAAAAATGGATATTAGATAAAAATGGGTATCTTGATATCCATTTCTTACTTTTGTCTATGATATTAAATAGATAACTATTTGTGGTGTTATTTTGACAACAAATTGCTGAAATATTTATAGGTTTAAATTTAAGTATGAAGACTGTGATGACATGATTTACATATAGATGACCAATTACTTATTTGCAAATTAGATTTAATAATGCAAAAAATCAAATAAGTAACTGACCTTGGATTAGTATGAGTAACAGAATACACTCTTTAATATAAACCCTAGATATGATATAGATTAAAATATCCTTATATAACAACAAAATAATATATGACAATGGCTTTAATATGATCATAACATATAGAAGCTCTTTTTGGCAATTTTTAAATTTAATATATATATTAATAGATTTTATAATATTTTAATTTGCGAAGCGCAGATAGTTAAAAATTGAAAATAAATTGAGATACTGCCAAATCTCAAGTGCTCATTACAACACTTATCTGACAGCCAATCAGAGGTCATGGATAGCTGTCCAAGTAACATCCAAACCTAAACACACAACAAAGATTTTACGAGAAAAGGAGGGGGAAGGTTTGGATGTTATTTGGACAGCTAGCTATCCATGACATCTGATTGGCTGTCAGATAAGTGTTGTAACAAGTGCTAGAAATTTGGCAGTATCTCAATTTATATTAATACAATTTATAATACATATATATTAATAGAGTATATTATTCACTTAAACATTTCCCCTTCTAAGTGAATTTCTTTATTAGTTTTACTGTTAAAATTTACTTCCTTTATATCCTTGGATAATGCTTTTCTAATAGTATTTAATTAATAGAAATATCTTTCTAAATAAACTTATCAACTAAGAAATTATTTCTTCTTATATCCACTAATCATTTATTTACCTATCATTTATTTTAAGTAAATAGTCTAACAATTGAACTGCCTTAATTTATGACAATAATAGAGTTTATGGCTAAATTTTAACAAATCTAACATGAGTAAACTGTGTTAATTCATAGTGTTAATATGGATATAGGGTTTACTGAATTATAGGATTTTTTTTCATACTTGAGATTTTATTTATCTAATTATGCCTTTAAATTAATGAAAGTTATTAATATAAATAATATAATTCTAAATTCAACTTTATTGCATACTTATAATAAAGGCCTTTTGGCAGTCACAGATTAAACAATGTAGATTGGTATAATTATCTCTTAATTTGTCTAAAAATATCAATTCTGTATATCAGACAAAATTATCATTATAGACTATTTTTCTTAATCTTCCAACCTCACAACCTGATTTCATTTTCCCTTTTAATTTTATTCAGTTGTGGTATTTATAGAAGAAATCAACAAAATCATCAAAATGGCATAACCATCTATATTTGAAAATTTTGACCTTGCCACTTGTTCACAAACATGTCTACTAGTTTCCAAATAGAATTAGTCTTACTACTTAAAGATTCATTATTGCATCTATATTTATTCATGAATTTTATAGCACTTGAAAAATAAGGTCTACCTTCAAAACTTGTGCCATTATAAATCAAACACTTTGTGTTTGCTCAGTTATCATTGGCCATAGAATGACATGGGTTGAATCTCCCTACAATACATTGCTTTTCAAATAGTTTTTATGATCATATATCAGGATTCAATGGTTTATAACTAAATCATTAAATATATTTTATTTGTGAGCTCTCTATAAAAAATTTTCACATGTAATGGCTGTAATTCTTATTAGTCCAATAGTTCCTTCTGTCACAGAAAATTTTACCTTCATGGCCATGTGTTTTGTGGAGATAAAACAACTTAGGCTTTAAAATTTTCATCTCAAGAAGTAAATCTTGAAACTTACCATAACTATGTAAATAATATGAGACTGCTTTCTTTAGACCCTATAAAATCCTTTTTTATATAAGGTTTGTCTCTTAACCTAGTTTGGCTTTCATCTCTGGAATGATTAATGATTCAAACATTATTATTTTTACTAACTCTCAGCTTGGAATAATCCATGCTACTTTCAACTTCAGAATTGTCAATTGTCACATATTCTGCTTTTGTTTCATTCTCATTTCTCAGGAATATCCAAGCATATGGCTAGGGAAGAATGCCCATTCCTCTTCTACATCCTATAAATTCAGCTTCCAATTCATTATAGGCTTTCAACAACTCATGTTGACAGTTGATAAACCTGATTTTAACTTATCTTAATATTCTTTCCTATTTTATTCTATGTAATCTGCTATTAGTTTCCGATTTCAGTTCATCCAAGTTAGCTGTTAATTTGACTCTTACAACTTAAAGTTCTGGCCTTTACTGTCTCAGGTTTGCCTCTATGAATTACAGAACATTTTTCCATAATTCATCTCATTAATTCAGATATTGAGTTCAATCATCCTATAATATATCCCTTGGACTTTATATGGAATAGCATTAGGCATTACTCATATCTTCTCATGAATTTCTTCCAACTTATCTTTCCAAATCTTATTTCTTATCTGCAAACAATAGTCTTGGGTTAACCTAACCATATCTTTTTAAGCCTTAGTAGTACATTTAATTTTTGTTTCCCACACTTTACACCATACCTGAAATGAATATTCTATTTTGATTTTAAAGATTCTGAATTTCCCCTTTAGAGCTTTATAGTTCTTTATGACTTGTCTCTTGAAACTTTTGCATTTTTTCTGGCAATCTTCAAGGTTCTGATCTGTTTTTTGAATTTCTATTTTAACCTCTTCCCTCAATTTTTCTTTTTAAAACTATGGATTTCATCCTAGCTTCCTCTCTCTAAACTAAATTTTCAGCTTGAATTTCTTCTAACTTCACTTTTAACTTTTTAAAATTATCTTCTAACTTTGCTTCAAAATTTTTAGAATTATCTTCTAACCTTGTTTTTAACTTTTTAAACATTTTAATGATCTCCCCAAAACCAAGATTGGATATGACAATATATTTGGGTTAGATTTATCCATAATGCTCTATTTTTAATATAAGTAAGTATTAAACAATAATTTTTCAACAAATATATTTACCATGAATATAGTCCAGGGTCTGTTTTTCTTTCCATTGTTGCCTATAAATACAGTCATCAAACAATCATATAGAACAAAATTCTATTTCTATTATTATCTTTAGGAAGGAATTTTTTTTTATTAATTGCTGTTTACTTCATCCAAGTGAGAGAGAGAAAATGAAATAAAATTATAGAAATAAAAATTTATATTTAGATCATAAGATAATTTTTATTATTGATGTTTATGACTTACTCATTGGTCACGTACATAAAATCAGATTTAGACAAGCAATTTATTCATTGAGCCCCATGTTGGATGCAAATTTGTAGCAGACCATGGGATGGCCCAAATATATGTAATAAATTTAATACTTAAGCAATAATGCTATAAAAATTGATGACTTTTATTGTATTCAAGTTTTATTTTTCTATCATTATAAGCTAAGAACATGAAAATAAAATTCTGCAATATATATATATATATATATTGTACCCTTACTTCTCGATGAGATACATATACATACATATATATATATATATATATATTATTAATCAATGTCTGTATTCCAATTGTAATAAAATATATATAATTATTCAAAACAATACAATAATTAATACAGTAAAACAATATTTAAAAAAAACAAATATATACCAATTTAATAGAAGTACTTTCAACTATCTATGTAGTCGTTGTCAACTAGATTCAAATTGTATTAGAAAAAACCGTTACAAATGTAAACAAAAAGTAATACGTCATACATCAATTTTCCCACAATTCATTAATTTTTATATTGGTGACCTGTCTGTTTATCAACTGTTGCTTTTCACTTTTTATTAACATAGCTTCTTTAATTTTGCGTTTATTATTATTTCTTTCAATACACAAAATCTTAACTTTATTAAAATCAAAATCAAAACCATAATTACATGTTACATTATGATCAAAAAATACTGATGGTGATACATCATCATTTCTAACATTCTCTTGTCTTGATTTTTGCACTCGTTTATATAACAACAAATGCTCCTTTGATCTTTTCTCCAATGTACATCGAGATTCCCCAATATATGCCTTTCCACAAACACATAGCCATTTATATATTGCACAACTTTGATTTAAAATACTACACCTATTTTTTGAATTATTTATTAATCTATTTAAATTAGGAGTAGTATAAAATGCAACTCGACATATATTTTTATATATCTGCTTTATAAATTTCACTTGTTCATTACAAATAAATGGTATTGATATCCAAGTATATTTTATCTTATCAATATCTATAGCATCTAAAATATTTCTATTATTATTAAACTTAGAAACAATATTATAAATTAATTTATGATCATATCCAACATTTAACAAATCCATAATAAATACATTTATGTTACTTATTTTATCAGAACTATATTTACATAATTTATTATTCCTAAATAAAAATGATTTTAAACCGGATAATTTATGTGCTATTGGCACATTTGAATACCAAGGAATATATCCTCTTTTTTCAATATCTTTTATTACCATACAATAATCTAATTTATTTTTATTACGGGTAACTTTAAAAATGTCAATTCAGTATTTAGATATTAAAATTACCCGTAATAAAAATAAATTAGATTATTGTATGGTAATAAAAGATATTGAAAAAAGAGGATATATTCCTTGGTATTCAAATGTGCCAATAGCACATAAATTATCCGGTTTAAAATCATTTTTATTTAGGAATAATAAATTATGTAAATATAGTTCTGATAAAATAAGTAACATAAATGTATTTATTATGGATTTGTTAAATGTTGGATATGATCATAAATTAATTTATAATATTGTTTCTAAGTTTAATAATAATAGAAATATTTTAGATGCTATAGATATTGATAAGATAAAATATACTTGGATATCAATACCATTTATTTGTAATGAACAAGTGAAATTTATAAAGCAGATATATAAAAATATATGTCGAGTTGCATTTTATACTACTCCTAATTTAAATAGATTAATAAATAATTCAAAAAATAGGTGTAGTATTATAAATCAAAGTTGTGCAATATATAAATGGCTATGTGTTTGTGGAAAGGCATATATTGGGGAATCTCGATGTACATTGGAGAAAAGATCAAAGGAGCATTTGTTGTTATATAAACGAGTGCAAAAATCAAGACAAGAGAATGTTAGAAATGATGATGTATCACCATCAGTATTTTTTGATCATAATGTAATATGTAATTATGGTTTTGATTTTGATTTTAATAAAGTTAAGATTTTGTGTATTGAAAGAAATAATAATAAATGCAAAATTAAAGAAGCTATGTTAATAAAAAGTGAAAAGCAACAGTTGATAAACAGACAGGCTGCCAATATAAAAATTAATAAATTGTGGAAAAATTGATGTATGACGTATTACTTTTTGTTTACATTTGTAACAGTTTTTTTCTAATACAATTTGAATCTAGTTGACAACGACTACATAGATAGTTGAAAGTACTTCTATTAAATTGGTATATATTTGTTTTTTTTTAAATATTGTTTTACTGTATTAATTATTGTATTGTTTTGAATAATTATATATATATATATATATATATATATATATATATTTTAATAATAAATGCCTATATATTGTACCTATATTGATATAGGCACATATAATTTTTATCTAAAATTATTATTAAAGTAATCTTTAATAAAAGAAAAACATAAAATTAAATGTTGAAGAGTTTATTCAGTTTGTTTTAGAAAAAGATGGGAATTAAATAGTTTTTATTAGTATTCGTAAAAATATAAATATACAAATCTCTTTTCATTCAAGTTTGGTTAAGGAAAAAATAATGTTAAAACTAAATAGTAAATTGTATTAAAAATATATATGCGTATATATGTACATTTGTAAATAGAATAAATGTTATTATAAAGTTAAAGAAGATTATTATTAAAAAACACAACAATGGCTATTAATAAAATATAAAACATCTCTGCATGGCTATTACTAATTAAGCAATCTTCCAAAACACGTTTATCAAAGGATTAATTGATAAGAAATTCGACAACAGATCTTTGCCAGAGATATCAGAAAGACAACACGTTGCAGATATAAATAGACCTTTTTTATCGGACAGTCATTCATTCCACAAATTAATTGAGTGAATTCAGTTCACAAAGCTATTGAGAGAGTGTAGTTTGGAAATTAATTGAGTCAGCTAAGAAACAAAATGCAGTGCTGAGAAAATTTTGGAACGCACGTTCACCTCCAGCCCAGATGTCCGATGAAAACAGCAGATCTGCCCGTGAAATAATGTCAGCTTAACATCATAGAAAATCTCCGTCCGTATCTAATTGTCTTCGATAGTAATAATCGTGAAAATCAGGAAACTCAGCAAGGAAACATCCCAGACGGCTGGAAGCATTCATACTGGAACCATTCATACTGGAAGAAAACAAAGTGTTAAATCTACATTCAAAATCCTAGGTAAAACATTTGCTTATTTTCGTTTATACTGTAATAGCCATTGCATTTCATTAATTCGTGCGAATCCTCCAAGAGTCTAATTATATGAACTCGATATCATACATAAATGAACTATTGATATGTGTGTGATTAAATTTCAAATGCTATGTAGTCCTTTATTATCATTATTATGTGTGTGCATGAGATAATATGTGCGTGGTCATTATATCAATATTTATTAGTTAAATTAGAATGTTTTGTTATTAAATCTATAGGAATGTTTAAACTATTTAGAAATGTTAATTTAAAATATGCATGTGTTTTATTAGAATGTTTAAATTTAGTAAATAAATGTTAGTTAATAAATTATCTTTAAAATTAAACTTTATTTGTCGGTCAATTCTTTTTATCAATTATCAATTCTTTTACAATTCTTTTTATAAATTCTTTTTAACAAATTCTTTATCAAGTCTTTTAACCACTAATTAAGTATAATCTATTAGTGATTACAAACAACTGAGCTAGTCGTGGATTTAGGCGTTGGGTTAGTTGCCACTATTCAAAGTGCGTTGTCTATTTTTTTAGAATAAGCAGCTGGCGCCCGTGTTTATACACAAACAAAAAAAAGTGCTTTGAACTTGGTGTTGAACTCAACAGTCGAGAAGAAGTTATGTCCTGGAAATGTAACGTTAGTTATATACTTTATAGCTATCGTTTGGGCATACATACTCTCCGAGTATGTTCTTCTCTGCCTAAGAGGCCGGTGTTTCGAATACATACATATCGAATACGGTTCAATATATAATTGAAATAATAAATTTAACAGTTTACAAATTATTACAAACAATCCTTAAATCTGCAGAAGTACTTTCAGTTAATTACTTAAACCTGAACTCAACTGCCATTAAATTCAAAAACAAAAGTGGAAGCAAACGTCATCAATTCAAATTCCACAAATCTAGTATTTTAATGTTAGCAGCTTGCCGATTTATTAAATGCATTTTATTCCTGTTTATAAAAATTGCCTCTTTAATTTTTCTTTTACTATGGTTTCTCTCTTCATGAAGAATTTTCACACTTTCAAAATCAAATTTAAATTTATATTTACATGTTTTTTCATGATCAAAGAAAACTGAAGAAGATATTAAATCACCATTATTTTTATTTTTTACACGCTTATATAACAATTCATGTTCCTTCAATCTTTTCTCAATACTGCATCTAGATTCACCTATATATGATAGCATACAATCATAAAAAATTTTATATATGAGATTACTTTTTTGCTTGACAGGTATGACATCCTTAAAATTATTGACTAATTTATTAATATTGTTTGGAATGTAGAATGAAACATTAAACACATTATTATATAAATCCTTAAAAAATTTCACTTGTGGATTTGAAATAAATGGAATAGATAGATATCCATTGTTTACTATTAATCTTCATTTCCTTTAAATTATTATAACTTTTTTAAATTGACATAAAGTATTGTTTATTTGTTCCATTTTATAATCAACATCAAGCAATTCCTTGGCAAATATTTCAATATTTTTCAGTTTATCACTTTGGTAACGACATAATTTTTCATTCTGAAACAAAAAAGATCTAAAAGTTGCCATCTTATGCATCATTGGTACTTTTGATTTACAATTTATATATCCTCTTTCTGCAGTGGCTTAATTATTAGTTTATAATTTAATATACTGTTATCTCTTGTAATCATTAAATCTAAATATTTAATACACCTGGGTTTTGTTTTACGCGGTATATAGGTTTCTCAGAAAACACGCACAAAAGAAATTGCACAAAAATAGACATAACTCACCTTGAAAATGGGGGATATGGACTGTGATTTTTCAAAAATCGCATAAAAGCAAAGCACCAATGTAAAATTACTTTAAAATTTGTGCAAAAAAAAAAAATAAGGAAATAAAATATGACTAATAAAAAATTTCAAATTTGAAAAAACTTGACACAAGACAAACTTTTTTAACTATAATATTTAATTTTATTCAAAACAATATATTTTTATGTATAATTTACAGTAATTTACATTTTTTATACACGTTTTAATTATTATCGCTATTTGCCAATAAACAGGTTCATTTGCAAACTGGTAAAAAATCAGATTCTTCACAAGAGGAAATACAACTAACGCCAACTTCACTCTCATGTTGTGTTAATGGTTTTTTGGTGACAACATAATTAGTAATTAATCTAACAACTAAAAATTAAATTCTTATTTTTGTCTTTAATTTTTTAATTTTCAATTTCGTTTAAAAATCAAATTTCATTTCATATCACATTAATTTCAGGTCACCTTACGTAATTTTTAAATTGTTATTTACAATTAAAAATCAGATTTTAATTTTTAATTGTCAAATTTAATTGTGCCCACTGCTATTACTCACCTTTTAAAAATAAAAGTGTGGACACTAAATGATTAATAATTGATTACATTCTTTTTTAAAAAGCAAAATCTGAATGTGATTTAAAATGCAAAATTAACACGCACCATGTTTGAACAAATTTACATTATAATCTTGTAAAATTTAATGTGGGTATACATAAAATGTGGAAATCATGATTTTAATATTATTATTGCATAAAATCTTACCATTATAAAGCGCTGAAAATATTGAAATTATTAAGATGAAAGTCGAATTCCAATAATGTGCTATTACTTTAAATATGATGTAAGTGTGCAAAATTTATTATTTAAAGTAATAGTGCATTATTGGAGTTCGACTTTCAATCTAATACAGTGTTAATGCATAAAAGAAAACCGCATACAAAAATATTAAGAAGAAACATCAATTGCATAACTTCAAAATTGTGTTAAATAAATCCGTGTAATACGAGACCCAGGTGTATATTTAATGATCACAAGAGATAACAGTATATTAAATTATAAACTAATAATTAAGCCACTGCAAAAAAGAGGATATATAAATTGTAAATGAAAAGTACCAATGATGCATAAGATGGCAAGTTTTAGATCTTTTTTGTTTCAGAATGAAAAATTATGTTGTTACCAAAGTGATAAACTGAAAAATATTGAAATATTTGCCAAGAAATTGCTTGATGTTGGTTATAAAATAGAACAAATAAACAATACTTTATGTCAATTTAAAAAAAGTTATAATAATTTAAAGGAAATGAAGATTAATAGTAAACAATGGATATCTATTCCATTTATTTCAAATCCACAAGTGAAATTTTTTAAGGAATGTTTCATTCTACGTTCCAAACAATATTAATAAATTAGACAATAATTCTAAGGATGTCATACCTGTCAAGCAGAAAAGTAATGTCATATATCAAATTTTTTGTGATTGTATGCTATCATATACAGGTGAATCTAGATGCAGTACTGAGAAGAGATTGAAGGTGCATGATTTGTTATTTAAGCGTGTTGTAAAAAGTAAAAATAATGGTGATTTAATATCTCCTTCAGTTTTCTTTGATCACAAAAAAAACATGTAAATATAAATTTAAATTTGATTTTGAAAGTGTGAAAATTCTTCATGAAGAGAGAAACCATAGTAAAAGAAAAATTAAAGAGGCAATTTTTATAAATTGGAATAAAATGCATTTAATAAATCAACAAGCTACTAACATTAAAATACGAGATTCATGGAATTTGAATTGATGACATTTGCTTTTGCTTTTGAATTTAATGGCAGTTGAGGCAGGTTTAAGTAATTAACCAAAAGTACTTCTGCAGATTTAAGGATTGTTTGTAATAATTTGTAAACCGTTAAATTTATTATTTCAATTATTTTACAATTTTGTTTTTAATTAACAGACATTTTATTTATTTTACATATATATAAGAATCAAAGGGCAAATTTATTGATTTCAAATACATTTTAAAAAATAAATAATTTACTATCTCAGGTAAATAAAATAATAATATTAATCTAGATATGTGATTAATGTTTGTCTTAAATAAGTCAGTGTGTATATATATATATGTAAAATAAATAAAATATCCGTTAATTAAAAACAATATTGTAATTATAATTGAAATAATATTTTTAACGGTTTACAAACAATTACAAACAATCCTTAAATCTTCAGAAGTACTTTCGGTTACTTTCTAACCTGCCTCAACTGCAATTAAATTCAAAAACCAAAAGCGGAAGCAAACGTCATCAATTCAAATTCCACAAATCTCGTATTTTAATGTTAGAAGCTTGTCGATTTATTAAATGCACTTTATTCCTGTTTATAAAAATTGCCTCTTTAATTTTTATTTTAGTATGGTTTCTCTCTTCATGAAGAATTTTCACATTTTCAAAATTAAATTTAAATTTTTTTTTTTTCCTTTTTTTTTCTTGATCAAAGAAAACTGAAGGAGATATGAAATCACCATTATTTTTATTTTTTACATGCTTATATAAAAATTCATGTTCCTTCAATCTTTTCTCAATACTGCACCTAGATTCAAATATATACGATAGCATACAATCACAAAAAAATTGAAATATGACATTATTTTTTTGCTTGACAGGTATTACATCCTTAGAATTATTGACTAATTTATTAATATTGATTGGAACGTAGAAAGAAACATTAAACACATTCTTATATAAATCCTTAAAAATTTTTACTTGTGGATTTGAAATAAATGGAATAGATATCCATTTTTTACTATTAATCTTCATTTTTTTAAAATTATAATAATTTTTTTTAAATTGACATAAAGCATTGTTTATTTGTTCCATTTTATAACCAACATCAAGCAATTCCTTGGCAAATATCTCAATATTTTTCCGTTTATCACTTTGGTAATGACATAATTTTTCATTCTGAAACAAAAAAGATTTAAGACATGCCATCTTATGCATCATTGGCAAGTTTTAAATCTTTTTTATTTTGGAATAAAAAATTATGTCGTTACCAAAGTGATAAACTGAAAAATATTGAGATATTTGCCAAGGAATTGCTTGATGTTGGTTATAAAATAGAACAAATAAACAATACTTTATGTCAATTTAAAAAAAGTTATAATAATTTAAAGGAAATGAAGATTAATAGTAAACAATGGATATCTATTCCATTTATTTCAAATCCACAAGTGAAATTTTTTAAGGATTTATATAATAATGTGTTTAATGTTTCATTCTACGTTCCAAACAATATTAATAAATTAGTCAATAATTCTAAGGATGTCATACCTGTCAAGCAGAAAAGTAATGTCATATAACAAATTTTTTTGTGATTATATGCTATCATATATAGGTGAATCTAGATGCAGTATTGAGAAGAGATTGAAGGTGCATGATTTGTTATTTAAGCGTGTTGTAAAAAGTAAAAATAATGGTGATTTAATATCTCCTTCAGTTTTCTTTGATCACGAAAAAACATGTAAATATAAATTTAAATTTGATTTTGATAGTGTGAAAATTCTTCATGAAGAGAGAAACCTTAGTAAAAGAAAAATTAAAGAGGCAATTTTTATAAACAGGAATAAAGCGCATTTAATAAATCGACAAGCTTCTAACATTAAAATATGAGATTCGTGGAATTTGAATTGATGATGTTTGCTTCCGCTTTTGGTTTTTGAATTTAATGGCAGTTGAGGCAGGTTAGAAAGTAATCAAAAGTACTTCTGTGGATTTAAGGATTGTTTGTAATTGTTTGTAAATCGTTAAAAATATTATTTCAATTATATATATATATAATACAAATTACATTAACAAAAATATTCATATTTTATTTATTAGAATTTAAATAAATTAGTCAATTGAATTTCAACGTCAATTGTTTATCACATATTAATTCATAAAGCTTTTTACAACAGTTTAAAATAAATTTTAAACATAGAACTTTCATAAATCCAAATGGATGCAGGGAGAAAAGAAACACAATAAAAGAATGTTGTAAATAACCCCTTTTTAGTTGATTAAATTTAACAATCATCAATCCTTTGGTTTTTTAAATCTATAAACTGAATACCTATTTACTCTTTTATACATACTCTTGATATGTATGTGCACATATAAAAATATTATTATAACTCAAAACTTTTGAGTTATCTGATTCAATGACAATTCTTTAAGAACTTTAAAAAAAAAATACATGCATGATAATAATAAAATTAAAAAATATCAAATTATTATAGAGTCAAATCTAGCTTATTTATTTAAAATCCTCTTCTTAAAAGTTTGTGTTAAAGTTCTTTGTTTAAAGAACTTCAAGAGTAATGAAGCTTAATGTTTATGGTAATTGAAGTTATTTTGAGGTTGTGATCTAATCTTGATGGGATTTAATTGTCATATGCAATCTTTTAAAATTCACATTTGGTTGACTCACATAGAAGTAAACAATTTCTTCCAAGGGATTTTCCTTAGCGACAGTAAAATATTTTTAAATGTAAATAGAACAACTTTTCTTTCCTTTCAAATATTTTTAAGAAAAATTTACTTATAGAATTGTTAAGCTGTTGCACATGCGCTTTGCAGATTTAACTATAAATGATTGAATACAAACACTTCAAACACATGATAAAGTCGGTGGGAAAAGTTGTATTCAGTCATTTATAGTTAAAATCTGCAAAGCATGCTGTTTAGCTATTACAGTTTATAATACTTCATACTATATAAAATAATTTATTTATTTATAGAATTGTTGTAAAAATGATATATTTTTATGAGCAATGGCGGAATCTCAATAACTGCATATATTTAACTTTGGAAAAGTTCAGATAATAAAACCTTTTTACTTTGAGCTTCTCAGTCTTTCATGTTGATGTTCAAAAAATAAAAATAATTTTACAAGATGTCCAATATTTATGGCAGCTAGTTCAAGTAGTAAGTAGGTTTTTTAATTCTATTTCTATCTTATTAGCATGTATTTCTATTAATTATCACATAGGTATTATTATAGGCACCCTAAAACAGGTTGTATCATATTATAATATTGGATTATCTTTAATATAAATCTTATATATGAACACAAATAAAATTAAGATTTAGACCTCCTGGTATTAAGTAAAAAACATCTTTGATAGTTTAAATAATTTTTTTTACACAAAATTTAAATGAATATTTTATGTAATGAGCTCGTAAAGATGGACATATTTATTATTTTGAACTTAAATTATGCTAATGAAACAGTAGATTATAATCAAGTTTTCTTTTAATATTTATTTAAAATTAATAATGTTTTAAGATAAACAATTTAAATAATTGTAGCTACTTAGTCAATAATGAAAAATAAAATATCAATAAATAAATAGATAAATTCACATAAAATGAAATAAAATATAAAAAGTGTTTTTTTTTTTCATATGTAAATCTAAGATAGTCATATTGCTATACTTTATCTCACTTAGGGGGTCATTTTTTATATATTTCATTATTTTCATTTTTATATGAATTTATCTATCTGTTTATTTATTCATATTTTATTTGTTATTATTAACAAGTAGTTTACATTTATTTAAATTATTTATCTTGAAACATTATTAATTTTAAATAAATATTAAAAGAAAATTAGAATATAATCCAAAGTTTAGTTAGTGTAATTTAAGTTATATTATTTTGTATGCGTAAGTTTATTCAAAATAATCAAAGCTCATTATATAAAATAATAATTCAATTTCTGTGTAAAAATTATTAAATTATCAAAAATATTTTTTACTTTGTACCAGGAATTCTAAATCTTAATTTGATATGTATGTGTATTCATTGACAGTATTTATATTAATGATAATCAATCATAACATGATCTAACTATTCTAGAATCCCTACAATAATTTCTAGGTAGATAAACATAATAAATAAAGTGTTAATAAGATAGAAATAAAATTAAAAGAACTTTGCTTACTCCTTGAATTACCTCCTGTAAACTTTTGGCATTTTATTCACATAAAGTATTCCAAATAACAAATTTCAAAGAAGGTTTAGTGGAAAAGTTAACAAATGAGAAAGGGTCTGATTCCCTAACCTTTTCCAAAGTTGTGCCCATGCAGTTATTGAGTTTCCACCTTTGCTCAGAAAAATATGTCATCCTTAAGACAATTCTATAAGTAAATTTTTCTTAAAAATATTTGGAAAAGAATTTCTATTTAGAATTAAAATGATTTTACTGTTGCTAAGGAAATCCCTTGGAAGAAATTGTTTACTCCTATATGAATCAACCAACTGTGAATTTTAGAAGATTGTAACTTCTTGTTAAAATTAGAAACTAAATTTTTATTTATATTATCTAGTGTCTACAAATAAACATCACATGATCACTATCTCCCATGCTTGCTCACAACTGTTGTTAAAATAGGCAAAACTCTCCATACAGTAGTGCCACTCTAAGCAAGACAAAGTAATGAATGGATGCCATAAGGCTTATGCATAAAATCCCTATCTAGTGCCTACTCATCCAATATCCCCAAATTAGTTCTGGCTTATGGCCTTCATCAGTGAGGAGCCTTGGATCTGAGAGCACTGCCTCTAGATCTTAGGATCTATATAAGCTACTGAGCTTAGATTAAAAATATTTGTGTTTTCAATTTTATTCTCATAGTTTTGTAGTTATGTAAAGATAAGGGGTGGATGCTGGGAGATCCTAAGATCTAGGTGCAGTGCACTCAGATCCAAGCTTTATTACTGACGAAGGCCATAAGCCAGAACTAGTTTGGGGATATTGGATGAGTAGGCACTAGATAGGGATTTTATGCATAAGCCTTCTGGCATCCATTGATTACTCTGTTTGACTTAGAGTGGCACTATTGTATGGAGAGTTTTACCTATTTGTCTGCAAATAGAAGTCATTGAAAATTTCAACCTTAAATATAGTCTATTTTTAAAAAAGCAGCAGGTCTGTATAGAAACATAACACTGGGAATTAAAATCTTATCCATACCTTTCCAAACCTTTTAAATTTTTCTATTTAAAGACAGATTAACTATTAACAAAATAACACAAGAAATATGTAGAGAGATTTTCTATTGGCTTTATTAAGCCTTTCAGTTCTACGTTTCTAGCCATAGATTCAACAGTCACTAATTATGTAATTCACATTTTGAGTTGACCTGTATCTAGTAGATTAGTAATAATTACAATCCATCTATGAAACAGAACAAGGTAATGATTATGGGTTGTCCTGAATCTATTGATGAGATTCCTGTTTTATTTAAGAAAGATTAAATCCAATTGTTTTTATTTTTGGATGAAAAATATATTTTATTTGGCACTTCATAAGAATTCCTTCCATTTTTTATTCATAATTTCTCAATTGTAGATTTTTGGATTAATATCTGGGTAATTTATATTGAGATGAATCTTATACTATATCTTAAGTCATAGTCAAGTTCGATCAACTTAATAGCCTTTTATACATTTTCTGTGAGATAAATTTCTTCTGATATGAAGTCATTTCAAAGAGTAGATTTGAGTATGCCAGTAATATTTCTCATCCTAATATTACTTGATACAATAAAAATATTAATTGCTACAATTACTTTCTAAACAAAAATATTAATTGCTACAATTACTTTCTAAACAAAAATATTAATTACTGCAATTACTTTCTAAACAGCATACATTTTAATTAATTCTTTTGTACATGAACGATTCATATTATTAATTAGAGAGCTTTGTCTTTAAAATTACACACTTTTGACAAAATACTAATCTTTCAATATGTAAACATCTAATCCCCATCCTCCTTCTATATTTGCGCCCACACATTTCAATTATTTTACTGATTCAATTGCAATTTTGAAGTTTTTGCTTTTAACTCAAAAAGCTCGCTAAAAGAAAAAACAAAATATATATACGATCATAATTTATTTTTATTACTTCAAATATTTTTGCTGTTAATTAAAACGGCATAAAAAAAAGTTCGGGTTTAATCCAACAAATTCAGTAGGGGATGAAATGAAAACAACACAGATATTCTGAAAGATTTGTGAGTTTCACATGGTTTTTTTTTTGCTTTATAATGTTTCATAAATTTAATTAAACTTGTTATTTGCGATGAAATAAATAAACTTATTGTGTCACGAATAAATATCTATATTTATTTTTTGTACAAATTCAAAGCTAAATGAGAAAAATAATCATGTCAAAGAAATCTAAAATAATAACTAATTTTTATCGTTTTAAAAAAGGAATAAAAACCTCTCTCTTTCTCTCTCACAAATAAATAAATGAGGTAAAAGGCTTAGTAAAGTTTATTGCGTGGATTCAATATTAAGATTGTAGAATAAAGCGCATTAAACGGATAGCAAGAAATAGCATACAATCACTACTCATTGCCTAGATATTTTAATCTGCTCTTGGGTTGTAAATAATGAAAATATAGCTTTTATAGCTGACATTACATCAAATCTGAATTAACAATAGTGATGCATAGTATATACATATATACAGGGTTAACCCCACAAATGAGGTACTTGTCTCAGTTGCTGAATTGAAATAGGCTAAAAAATATATTTATTTTTACTTAATATATATTTTGCCTATTGCCTTCATCATTTGTTCATAATAAGACTTTTCAATAATTTTAATGTGCACATATTTTAAGACTTGCCTAAAATTAAACCAAAATTGATCGGCCAAAGCGCTGTACATTGAAACAAAATGCTTGCTTACTGAAAAATCAAATTTCTATTTTTTTTTCTTTCATCCTGAATGTTTTTATGAAATTAAAGCAAATTCATTTAATATGTACATATTTTTATCTGATAGTACGCTAATGTAAAGCATAATTTTTTAGACACGTGTTGTTTTTAGTGTATCAAAAAAAGTCTTAAGTGACTACAATTAGTAAAGGGTCTACACCTGTTTTGTAGTTTTAATCCGTTATTTTTCAATCTTCTTGTCAGTTATGAACTTTTACATTTTTTAAAAATCTAATCAATAATAATATTATCTTTGCATAAAAACAGTACGAGTTATTTTCTTTTTTTTTTTTAGTAATCACACTCCTTAATGACATTTTACAACTTCAATACTATGGTCAATTCAAAATTATTAAATACCAGTTTTGGTAAATAAAAGCTATTTAAACTAATATGAACGTAATCAATCGACCACGTGATTTAAAATCTTTGCCAATAGTTAAATGCTTTTGCTGAGATTTAAATTGTAGAATTAATCCAATAACACTTCATTAGAAGAAACTTGTAAACCATTTTCTGTAATTTATGAAATTAATATTAGTATATAAACACTAATGAAATGGGCACAAGTATTAATAGTACAAAACAATAATTAATATCAGCAATCTTTCATTAATATATTGAATAATTTCAAAAACAGAAGTTACCAAGTTAGATAGTTTGACAAATCCAAAATCTCACCGATTCTATTCATTCATAGAATAAATTGCCCTTCCAAAAGCATAGTCATTTATTTATTTCAATAAATTTTTTCTCTGTGAGGGGCTGCTGCGGCTACGGTTGCGGCTATGACTACGACTACTACTACTACTACTACTGCTACTACTACTGCTGCTACTGCTACTATTATTACTACTGCTACTACTACTACTACTACTACTACTGTTGCTACTACTACTGCTACTACTACTATTACTACTACTGCTACTACTACTGCTACTACTACTACTAATAATTATACTAATAAATAGGTACTTATAAATGAATATGGTCATTCAACTTTCAAAAAATGGAAAAAAGGTGAGAGAAAGAGAAAAAACTGCTCTAGAAATGAGTTTTGTGATAAGTATGCAAACCAATCTGTGAACCACAAATACTTCTACGTATAGAACATGTTGCTCCCATTTTTTTGTTTACTTGAAATTTTATGTTGTCTTTTAATTTCTTAAGCAGAAATTTTTTTTTCTTGAAATAATTTAACATCATGCCTAATTAAACTTTCCAGTGTATTTTATTCTCTGCCATATTTTTCCAATGTGTTTGAGATAATCCTTATAATGTAGTTGGTCATCATAAAATACTCTTTTAGGAAGTCTTGCAAAATGAAGGTGCAATTTTACGATAGTGGAGTCAATAATATCGCATCCAGAAAGTTGAAAAACATATTGATTGGTTTGGTGATTTTGCCATTATATTTTTAAATTTTTATGGAACATCCTTAAATGAAACTTTTTTTAATGTCTTTATATTGTACTGATAAGGATTCAATACAAGACTTATTTTTATATGTGAAATAATTTATTTTTTTAACTTGTTCAATGTAGCAGCAACACATTGGATTATGCATTGTACCTCAATATCTAAGTTTATTTTTAAACTTATAAAACTACCAAGGTACTTAAACTGATTGAAATTCTCAAGATAATAAACTTCCACACTAAAAGTTGCTGTTGATTTGATAAATAACTTGAATTTTTGGAACATTAATTAATCAAACAAAGTCTTTATATCAATAAACACCACATGATCACCATTTCTTATGCTTGTAACTATTATTAAAACAGGCAAAAGTCTCTATACATATTGCCACTCCATGACAGCCAGAGTAATCAATGGAGGCCAGAAGGCTTGTGCATAAACTAGTCCCTACTCATCTAATATCCCCAGACTAATTTCTAGCTTGTGGCTTTGATCAGTGAGGGTTGCATTAGATCCTAAGATCTAAGTACAGTGCTCTCAGATCCAAGGCTCCTCACTGATGAAAACCACAAGCTAGAAACCAGTCTGGGGATATTGGATGAGTAGGCATTAGATAGAGATTTTATTCACAAGCCTTCTGCCATCCATTGATTACTCTGGCTTGCACTGATGGCACTACTATGTGGAGTTTTGCCTCTTTTAATATGAGAGTTTGACATAAACAGTCCAACATTATGGAACATATATGCCAAGCACAATGACCAGTACATGGGTATAAATAAAAGTGAAGAGGATAACGTTTCCACTTCTGTTTTTGCCAGTAGCAATGCTTTGCAGATAGCACAATTTAAATGACCCAAAGGACCCAGAAAATATACTGTATAAACAATTAATAAAATCTCTCAGTATATATTCTCAACCAGCAATGATGAAAGCATGGATTACTTACATTTCAGTATGAAGAAAAAAGTACCTCATGAACGTTATTAAGATTACAACTTAACATGGATTTTATTGGACAAACAATATGAATTCATGGCTGACCTAAAAGATATACCATTAGATCAATTGTTTTATGGGATGTCAGATTAAAAAATATATTCTGTTAAGCGAAGAAAATTTAATATATAAGATGGTGATTGCACAATGTCTAGCACATAAAAGAGCAGCAGAAAATGCATCGGAGTTTCAAGCAATCACAAATGAAGTAAAACAGTCTGACAACTATAAACAAAACACAAATTGTTAAGGCACCTATAAAACTCTCAAAGAATGACCTGATATGTTATTGTTGCAGAGTAAAGAGCACATAAAGAAGTTGTGCAAATTTAGAATGGAGAAATGCCACATTTGTGATATTAAAGGGTATCTAGCTCATGTCTATAGAAAAAAGGAAAATAATGTAAAAGTCAGACTATACCCAAATTTTAAAATCAGGGGAAAGTGGAATATGTAAAGATGTAGTGATGAAAATGGTAAAGGATTAAAATAATGACTGAATTACACTGGATTTGAACATTTGTGATAATAAAATGAATATGGAAGTTAGCAGTGATGCAGGATTATCTTAGAGAATGGAGTACAATCAATGCTAAATGCAAAAATAAAGGGAAGCTAAATAAGACTAATGTATTGGCCACAGATTTAAATGACAATAAAATTCACATATGTGGAAAAGTAATAATTCTGATAAAAGCCAACAATAGAGTTAAGGTATTATTGGCATTTATTGGGAAAAAAAATATAAGCCCATTGTTAGGTTGAAACTGGTTCAGGCTTTTCAGAATTCATATTGAGAAAAAGATAAGAGATGATTTTCAAGAGTATTGCAAATCAGGTGGAGCAATATGGACTAGTAAGTGTGCAAATAATGCCAGGAAATGAAAATTTAGAAAACAGATAGTAAAAGCTTGTTGGAAGTGACAAGCTACATTTTATTTACCAAAAACAAACCTATAAATCATGAATGGAGACTAAAAATCTATGGAAGTACATTTTTCTGAACCTATAGATGGTTATATATTTTTAATATTAATGGATACATATTTTCATTGGACTGAATATGAGCTTCTGAACATCATGAATGCTGAGTGTAATATTAAAGCTCTCCAGGAAGATTTCACTACTCATGGCTTTCTCATGAATATAGCAATCCTTATTTCAAATAAATTTAAGTAATTATCTTTATTGCCATTGATGTTTTTTAATTTGCCATCTTTACTATTACACTGAATACAATAAGTTTTGCAATATCACATTAGTACATTAATACACTGTACAGACACATGCACCTGCAAATATATAATGTAATATATAAGGGATTCAAACTCAGACTTTCACATAACCCTCAGCTCTCCATGCCATCTCATATTGCTAACCCACTGATCATACACATGTTGGAAAGATAAATAATCACCAATATATGTATTTCATGCTAAACCAGTAATCATCAGTTGGTCTCAGTGCTCAACTTTGTATTATTATAGCCAATCTTCATACTTTAATGGTCAGGCTTCAAACTACTCCAACCCACAACTCTTCAGCCATCCATTTCATTGAAAATCTGATGATGGAACATTCAAAACCCTCATTAGTAGGTAGATTTTTTTTAGACTGGCCATTTTGTAAATTATTTTTTTCTAAGTTTTTTTCATTCTGAGCTGTATAGGGATGTGTACAATGAACTTTCCCAGTATTTAAACACAAAATAAAAACTTTTTTTCAAATCTAGTCTCAAAATGGATTATCCATTGATCATAGTGCCTTGTGCAAGATATCTAATGAGCAAAACTGCTTTTTATTACTGTTTTCTCAGTATCAAAGACTTCATATACCTTACATACTCATAACTACTTGACACATAAAAATGATATTAATCAGAATTATTAGATATAAAGCTAAAGTATTAAAGTGTGACTGCATAATACACAGTGCCACTGCATAGAAATGACTGATAATATGAAAAGTTTATGAAAATTAGATTCGACATGTTTATACACAAAAAGAATTGGAATCAGGATTTTCAGGTATGTAATTAAGTCCTAAACATGGTTGCATAATAACATAATCCCATCAGCACAGTTAGGGTAGAGGATTTCTGATGATATAAGGAGCTTATGATCATTAGGATTTATGTGCTCAAAACTATAGATGGAAAATACTGAATTAACTTGGGAGGCACTATTCTCTTGTAGTGCATGTGATATTTGAGATGTATATATACTCATTGATGAATGAACATAATTCTTTTATTGTACACAATAACAGATTAAAATATACAGAAGATTATTTTTATTGTTGTGATTTCGTGTGTTTTTGTATAAATTTTAATAAAGTAGAATATGATAATCTATTTCTAATTATGCATTAATAAAATAAAATAAAAATAAACTTGGTTTTTATTTCTTTTATTTTTGATTTTTAGGATAATTTTTTTTTAAAGCTCAAACATTAATTAATTTAAACCAATAAACATCACATGACTACCTCCTCTTATGCTTGTGTATAACTGTTGTTAAAACAGGCAAAACTCACTATATGTATTGCCACACACAGCAAGCTAGAGTAATCAATGGATTCCAGAAGGATTGTGCATAAAATCCCCATCTAGTGCCTACTCATCCAATATCCCCAGACTAGTTTCTGGCTTATGGTCTTTGTCAATTAGGAGCCTTGGATCTAGATACAGGGCTCTCAAATTCAAGGCTCCTCACTGACAAAGGCCATAAGCCATAAACTAGTCTGGGGATATTGGATGAGTAGGCACTAGATGGGGGTTTTATGCACAAGCCTTCTGGAATCCATTGATTTCTCTAGCTTGCTGTGTGTGGCAATATATATAGTGAGTTTTGCCTGTTTTAACATTATTTTAACTGAATAATCTAGTTATATTTCAATAAATAATTTAGATAAAGTTATATAAAGAACAATTACTGATAACTAAGTCAATTGAAGCTGTTTTAGTTGAGAAAAAATAACAGTCATCCACCAAAGGATCTCTGATGATCAAGTCTTGCTGAGTAAACTATAAACGTGATGCTTACAGCTATTTGCGAATGATTGCTTTAAAGTCTGCATAAGAAAATTCTATCTGAATTAATCATGAGTAATGTCTCTTTTATTAATCACTATTTCTATGAAATTATGCTTCAAGCTACGTTTTTATTGGAACAACTTCAACAAAATTATTTTCGAGATTTGTCTAGAAAATAAAGAATTCACTAATCAAATATGAAAAGATACTATCAATAATTTAATACTATATTTTAAGTTATTGTATCATCTCTATAATAATTATGCTATAGCTAGCAGAATAGATGTCAATCAGTGAAAATATCAAAATAGTTGTATAACTGAATTAGAACTTCGAAGTCTTGAAATGACTATCAAAAATAAAAATAAATACAATGGGATTCCATGTAATGAATGGTTGTTTCTTGCCACATAAAAATTTATCAACATAAATTTTTACCCACTAAAATAAAGTTCAAAATATAATCAATAAGTCATATAATAAACATGTTTTGTAAGAGTTATTAATTTGGTGTGCCTAATTTAAATTATCTGTTTCTCTTCTTAAAGCCCACTTTCTAGATATAGCTGTAATCGTCTTATAGGACATTATATACAATATCTGATATAATATATAAGGAATTCGAACTCAGACTTTCACACGACCCTCAACTCTCCATGCCATCTCATATAGCTGACCCACCTGATCATACACATTATTTATCTTTTCAACATGCGTATGATCAGGTGCGTCAGCAATATGAGATGGCATGGAGAGTTGAGAGTCGAGTGAAAGTCTGAGTTCGAATCCCTTATATATTACATTATATATGTGCAGATGTGTGTAAGCCTGTACAGTGTAATAATTTAAATATATTAAATTTATTTTTTCAATGACATATATTTAAAGATGAAATATATCTATATTTTAAATTAGTATTATTCAACATTCAGAATCTAAATTGAGGCTTAAATGTCAAATTAATTTTTCATATAAATTGATTACCAGTTTAAAGGAAATTTGTTTCATAATAAATTTATCATTTAGCTTAATTATTATTAAAAAACACCTTCAAAAATAAAAATAAAATAAAACAATATTGCTGTTGTTACTGACAGAGACAATAATATTTTATATAATATTAAACAAATAAATAATACGTAAATGCCTAGCACTTTTGACTTAAATTATTATCAAAGCAAACACACTGCATAAAAAAACTAATCGATAAATGTCAAAATGTCTATTATACAGAACTGGATGAAATAATAGAAAAACTAGTCAGTTTAGAATTTATTACATAGGAGTATTTTGTATTACAGAAGATTCTTTAATTTTACACTTTTTATCCT
Organism: Epiperipatus broadwayi; assembly: GCA_028023455.1. Taxonomy (NCBI): domain Eukaryota; kingdom Metazoa; phylum Onychophora; class Udeonychophora; order Euonychophora; family Peripatidae; genus Epiperipatus; species Epiperipatus broadwayi. Next base: position 265,237 of record JAQFVV010000664.1, on the reverse strand, counting down.
GCATTTCATGCATTAATATCTCAAAAGATTGTGGATAAAAAATGTCTAATGGAAGGTTGATAAAAATAAAAGAAACAGAATAAATTGAGTAATCTATTAATGTTTTACAATAATTGTAATTATGTTGCTTAAGACGGTATTTCATATTAGTCTTTGTTCTCCAATATATACAGCAACACAACCAGGATGTTGACATAAAATGGAATACATTAAATTAATCCTACTATCAATATTAATACAAAATTTTGTAACATTTAAAATTTTATTGAAATTAGATGAAGCTCTCCAAGAAATATGAAAGTCCCGTGTAAATACCTTAAGAGCTATGCTTTGGACAGATGAGATAAAAGCCAGAGACATCCATGATTTATCAGATTTTATAATATTCTTATTATTCCATAACTTTTTATAAAAATTATCAACTAATGATAATAATATACACTTACTATAACCTACTTGTACCAAATCTCGAGCATAAAAATCTATATTGTCTTTATGATACACTTCACATGAACATAAACATTAATTGCAGGATAAAAAAGAATTAAAACCAATCATTTTATGACTATCCAGTATATTAGAACTTGGATGTGAATAACCTCTAATATAAATATGTTTGATTAACATCTTATATGAAATTATTTCATTTAAATATGATATCTGCATATCTAAATATTTAATAGAACAATTATTCTCAGTTGTAATTATCAAAAACATTTTGTATCACAGATTGCTGTGCATATATAAATAAACCATCAACATAACTTAATAAAGTATGTTCTGATCACCCATCACAATAGGCTGTACAATACGTGTTAATACTATCTAAAAATAAACTCCTTAAAATTCCACTTATTGCCAAATCCATAGGCCAACTATTTTCCAATAAATAAATTGCATCACCCTGAGCAGCATTAATATCTCTACTAATTTAATTTAGGACATCAATTATAAATTTCACCTTACCCAATGCCATACCACTAGGTCATAATTTCTCCATCACAATTAAAATGGACCCTGATCAATCCACAGAACCATAAATCTCAGCAAAATTGGGATCATTAGATCTTGTTGCATTTTATGATTTTGTAGATCAATCAGTGACTATTTTAATTGAGGTGAAGAAATTAAGAGCTGGTGATATGGCATTAAATAAGATGAAATTTTATAATGGATATCTTAATTTGGATTTGTAAAGATATTATTGCTGAACGTGGTGATACAATTTACTCAATGAAAAATAGTTACCCTTTGAGTTAGACAATAGTAGTCTATTTTTGGATAGTATTGAACAATCCATTGTATAGCCTATTGTGATGGATGATCAGAACATACTTTATAGTAGATATGTTGATTATGTGTTTATATATGCACAGCAATCTGTGATATAAAATTTTTGATAATTTACAGAATAAACAGGATATATCATGGACAATAAAAATAATTGTTCCATTAAATATTTAGATATAAAGATATCATATTTAAATGGAGTATCTTCATACAATATGTTAATCAAACATATTTCTATTAGAGGTTATATGCAACCAAGTTCTAATTTACTGGCTAGTCATAAAATGAGTGGATTTAAATCTTTTTTATTTCGCAATCAATATCTATGTTTATGTGAAGTGTATCATAAAGACAATATAGATTCTTACGTTTGGGATTTGGTATAAATAGGTTATAGTAAAGCATATATTATTATTGTTAGTTAATATTTTTATAAACAATTATGGTATAATAGGAATATTGTAAAATCTGATAAACCATGAATGTATCTGGCTTTTAACCTATCTGTCCAACATGCAGCTATTATGGTATTTACAGAGGACTTTTATATTGCTTGGGGAACTCCATCTAATCTCAATAAAATTTTAAATAATACAAAATGTTGTACTAATATTGATATAGAAGTAATGTAATACATTGTAGTTTATATCAACATTCTGTTTGTGATGCTGTATATATTGGTGAAACAATGAGTATTATGTAAATGAAATATTGTCTTAAGCAACATAATCACACTTATAATACAGCATTAATAAATAGATGATAAGGTTTATTCTGGTTTTTTATATTCATCAATCTTCCACCAGGCATATTTTTCATCCACAATCTTTTAATATATTAAATGCATGAAGCACAGGATAAAAAGCATAAAATTAAAGAATCTTATATAATCAAAAATATTTCTAATGTGGTAAATTCTAAATTGACTAGTTTTTCTATTATTTTATCCTGGTCTACATAATAACCATTTTAACATTTATCGATTAGTTTTTCTGTACACTTCATTGCCTTGATAAGGACTTAGGTTGAAAGCATTACGTATTTACATATTATATATTTGTTTAACATTATTTAAAATATTGGCATCTCTGTCAGTAACAACAACTGTGTTATTTTATTATTATTTCAAGTGTAGAAAGAAAGTATTTGGTTCTTTAAAAATAATGAAAATAATATTTAGAAACAAAATGAACAATTTTCATCTTGCAAGCTAAATCTAATTACTAGGACCAAAATTTTCTATGCAACAATCATATGAATTCTGAACTACTTCATATTTTGGTCACTTTATTAAGCATAATACTACTCATAATTATGAGGTATACAAAAATGACCTGAATCGTTCTCTGGAGGGCAAACACATTATAGCACATGCTTCTGATGCTAGAGACCTCTTGTGTGAATCTCTGTCACTAGTCTGCCAACTTTCATCATCAAAAGAAATAATGTTATGGTAGATTAATTTTTTTTGTTAAATGACCTTCACTTATTTGTCAATTTTTGTATTGGCTGAAAAGTTAAAACAATATGAAATTCTACCTTCCATTAGGGAAAATAGTAGAGGAAACAGTTAGAATACCTAAAACAGCCTACAAGTAAGCTGTTCTGGGGAACACAAGTTTACAAATGGTGTTTGGGGAACACAAGTTTACAAATGGTTTAATTGAAGTGTCAAATTCATCACATCTTAAAAAAAACATGATCAGTGAAGTCCAATGTCAAGATGATGCTGATTTTGTTTTGGTAAGTCCTATTTTGGCCATGACTTGTATGAGAAACAAAATGGCTGAAAGCAATAACATATTTATTCAACTGAGGGATGTCCCAAACACAGAAGCTGATGCAGTTGCCTTTCTGCAGGCTCAAAATATCCTGCCACATGTCAATCAATGTTTAGATGGTAAAGCTATGATACTTAGTAGGTGGACTTGGCAGTTTGTGTGCTCACTAGTCTCCAAAGTCATTTCTGGCTGTTTGTTCTTTAAATTGTTGTAGGTAGTCAGAATTCACTTGTAATAATTAGATGTTTTAACTATATGTTTTGAAACATTTGTATGATATGGTAAAATAAAAGTGTCTCAATTTGTGGTTAAGTGAGGAATGCAAGACTTACCATGACAATGCAGCATTCCCCCAAATGAAAAAGTTCCTTAAAAAAAAAGGTTTTTGTGGATTCAGAAGTGGTGAAGAAAAAATTTTTTTCAACCACTAAAAGGCATCATTTACAAGAATTTCCAAAATAATTTGAAAAATGAAAACATGTTTAGACTACATAGATACCTATAAAAAGGTTTTAATTTAATATCACCAATGCAATATATAGCCCACAACAAAGCTAAAACAAATTAATATAATAATAATTATAGTAATAGTTTAATGCCCCTTTCCACATGTTGTATTTACAAGAAAAATTCCCAAACATAAACACCTATTATTTATTAACAGAACTACAAAAAGATTAAAGTCGTGTTGTTTGGAGAAAAAGAACAGTGAATAAATATTTTTATAATCCAAAATATTTAGTTTAACAATTATATCTGCAATTTATATTTAATCTTTTACAATGAAGAAATTATTGAATGATAGCTATCTATGAATTTTAATCCTACATGTAGATAAGCAATGAGAATGAAGTAATAATATTAAACCACCAAACATCACATGATCCTAAGATCTAGGTATAGTGCTCTCAGACCCAAGGCTTCTCACTAATGGCTCCTCATTGATGAAGGCCACATGCCAAAAACTATTCCAGGGATATTGGATGATTAGGCATTAGATAGAGATTTTGTGCACAAGCCTTCTGGCATCCATTGATTATTCTGGCTTGCACTGAGTGGCACTACTGTATGGAGAGTTTTGCCTGTTTTAAGTAATAATATTATATATATTTGAAAGCTCATGACTTTAAATGCATTAAAATACATGAATTTAAAAAGCCATTCATAAATCATAAGATGTGAGATTTAAAAAAGTATAAAAGATTTTTGCAATAAGTTCCTTGATACTCACACACTAAAATCAATTTGGTCCATAAAATGTGATCAATTGACAATAAAACGTATAATTTGAAATAAAAAATAATTTGAAGTATTTCTCTACAGCTGTCTTTGGTGAATCACAATTCTATCTGTGAAATATAACTAATTTTTTTTTTCATGTGTCATAGCATCAGCCAAGAAGCGAACCCGCCAACCCGGAACAACTGCTTGTAAAGCAGCTGTTGCTAACCTCTCAACCACCAATGCTTGACAATATGATAACTAGTTATATATAATATTATCCAAAGAGATGAGAATCTGGTAAATGAAATATTAAACAATGTGTAAATAAGATGATGTAAATTATTCTGTTTATAAACACGCAATAAAGTTTCCTCTACTTAAAAAGATTTAATATCAAAATGAAACAAAACTTAAATAATTAAATAAAATAAATAACTAATGCTTCAAATTCACCTATTTTTTTAGAAGGCTAGGTCAAAGATAAGATGACCGTTCTTATCTTTATAAAGTCGTAATCTTGTGTCAAGATTTGTTGAGGTCCCTCTAGTGTTAAAAATATGTCACAGAGCACAGTGTTAAAGGTTGAAGCCTTTAATTATTACATATTCTCATTTGCACTTAATAAATGTATATATTATAACTAATCAATAAAAATATTACAGGATATATAAACAAATTTTCGTAATTCCAATAAGTATAAAACACACATTCTAAAAACAAAATTGCAGGTTATGGGTATAAATGGAAATCACAGATATAAAGCTAAATTAATAATTAAAGTACTAATCCAAAATTATTAATAAAACACTATTAATTGATTTCATTGCTGAAAGAAGATTCTTTTAATGTAAAAATAGCACCAAACACAAATTGTAAACCTGTTTGTTCATCCACAATTTCAAACAAAATCTCATCTATTCTTGAAATTGAAAGTGCTTTTTAAATTAACATTATTTTTAAATAAAACAGTTTCAAAACATTTTTTTATTCAGTCTTTTCAGAGAAGACATTGTTACCTTTATCAAACAGAATCTTATGATCTGTATTCTGTTATATACATGTGATGATAAGATTAACAGATTTTAGATGGAAATAAATTAGATTTTTAAAAAAAATTTATATTGTAAGTAGGTATTAATCAGTAAATAGACTTAAAAAAAAGTACAGATGTACTTTTTCTATATTGTTAAATAATGGAAGACATTCTATAAAAGAAATTAGGATAATAAATAAATTGTTTTTACTATTAGAAGATTCTATTGATATAAGCCTAGCTAGGAACGACGAGTAAGAAAAGCTTTAAATAAAAGTTTTATTATATTAAGTTGAGCAGCTTTCGATATCTTAATCCTGATATTACACTCGTAACAATGACAAGTGGATGAGAGGGTTGTAGGTAAAAGACATAATGTAAATTTTATGCAAATGTATACAAATGAGTTATATGGACCACTTTTTAAAGAGGTGGAAACAAGAGTCCTTTTTATCTACTGAGTTAACATTTTTGGCAATATGCCAAGCCTTCTTTACCTTGCATTTAGAATCATTCTTTTCTGTACATATAATGCTAGTTGATGTAAGCTCGAATGTGTGGCCAAGTTAAATAAATAAAAAGAAATCCTGCTTTCCCTTCTCTAAAAAGTGGCCATATAACTCATTTGTATATAACATCATGTGATCACTATTTCTTATGCTTGTTCTTAACTGTTATTCAAACAGGCAAAACTCTCTATACATGTTGCCACTCAGTGCAAGCCAGAGTAATCAATGGAGTACTCTCAGATCCAAGACTCCTCACTGATGAAGGCCACAAGCCAGAAACTAGTCTGGGGATATTGGATGAGTAGGCACTAGATGGGAATTTTATGCAGAAGCCTTCTGGCATCCATTGATTACTCTGGCTTGCACTGAGTGGCAATACATATAGAGAGGTTTGCCGGTTTGAATATCATTTGTATATACATAAATTTTTTATATCTTTTACCCACAACCATCTCATCCACTAGTCAATACTATGAATATGATATCCTGATTAAGATATCAAAAGCTGCCTCAGCATAATATATTAAAGCTTTTATTTTAAGCTTTTCTTAGCATTCCTATTACTTATATCAATTACAACTGTGTAGGAAAAGTTAACTAACCCATGCAGAATTAGAAGATTCTATGTATTAGAGAAAAATGAATAATTGAATATATTAAGTCTTTATTTTTTTCTGTTTATATTGTTATTTAGAAAAAGAATAGTTATTAATTATATGTGTAATTATTTAAAATTGTTTGTTGGATGACTTTTTGTGTGTTATAGATAATTATAGGTTGAAAGTGTTGTTAAATAAATTTAATAGTCTTAATCTTTGTTAAACATAGTGTAATTAATAAGTTACTGTATCTTAAAGAAGATATAAGTAAATCTGAAAAGATTCCTGCTCCAGTTAATGTATGCAATACATTGACTTACAACTACCATTTTGCATCAAAATATTAACACATCACTCTGAAAACTATACCTGCATTTCAGGAATAACTTTTTTCGTCAGTTGCTGTGAAATGCTGCCAATGGAGCATTCAAATATGATGTCCACAAGACTTATATTATTAACACTATAATGTTGACAAACTTGGTAACAAGATATGAATATTTAGTCCTAGACTCACAATATATCAGCTTACTTCAACAAGGCAATATGTTAATCAAGATAGAATCTAAGATTTACTTTATTAAAATGCTTAATTAAAAACTACATTATTGAAATATAAAATAAACAGATTAACACATATTAAATTAGATGTAAACCAATTTGAAGATAAGACAGTTCTAATCGATGTGTGACAACTGTTCATGCTTTATAACCAAGTCAGTTACTGTTACAATATTAATATAAGCCTGATAGCTGTTACAATTGATAATTCTCCTATGCAGATTTCTAAAATGCATATACATTGCAGAGCAATTTAAACATTTTTTCATGAAATATAGCAGCCATAGGCAAAAATGGGTGCACGATATTTGATGCTGTCCTCTCTCCATGTTTATTTCCCTATAACTAAATATGTCTTGACCTACACATATTTCATTGTTGGATTATCTTATTATGGTTTTAAAAATATGAAACTCTGATTCTGCTCTGATTAATGTATATATATATATATATTAAAGCATTCTAATTTATATTAAGCAACCACAGTAGTATATATATATATATATATTCATTCTTTAACATCAAGTCAGTGATTATTTTAGTAGTCCGATGACTGTTCTACTTGCATGAATTGTTACAGTACATTAATTTAGCTAAAGAATGTAGCTATTCCTGAAATGAATGTATACTGCAGAGCAATTTGTCAATGTTTTGAAGTAGAATGACAGTCGTAAGTAAAAATATATTGCCTGGAGCTGACATTTCTTCAAAGTTGTTTAAATAATAAGAGGATGAAATTGATTTTATTAAATTACAATTTTTGGATTTATAATTACAGGTAAAGTCAGCAATAGCATGGCCAATTCAACTTTTTAAAAAAGACTTAAAAACCCTACCCTACAGACAAGTTTTGTGACGACAATACAAATCAAACTGTGAAACACAACTATGTCCATATATAGAATATGCTATTCTATTTTTCTGTTTATTCAATGTCCTTCTGAAGAAAAACTTTCTTTCTGAAAAATTTTAATACCATATCTAACTGTAGCTCCTTAAAGTATTTTATTCTCTATCATATTTTACCAATGAAAACAATCAATATTTCATTATTTAAGGATGTTTTTGAAATAATATTTATAATGTATTTGGCTCTACATTTCTCATGAAATTTATATTCACGTTATAGCCTAAACTACCCTTTAAGGGAGTCTTGTTTTGTTTTTTTTCATTTCATACGCCCAGTGCAACAAAAATGTGATTAGACAATAGCGAAGTCTATAGTATGAGATCCAACAAGTTAAAAAAAACATATTGATTGGATTTATAATCTTACCATAATATTTTAAAAATTTTATAGAGCTCTCTTAAATAAATCTAACAAATGTCTTTATATTGCATAATGAGCCCCACTTTTATATAAGAACTTAGATAAAGTACTATTATTTTATAGATCGGAGATGGTTTGAACTTGGAGAGACCTTCATCCTGCAGTGGATTGATAATGGTTGATGATGATAACATTTAATTTACTTCCAATAATTATTTTCCAATGATAGAGTTAATTGTTAAAAGCAGAAGGACCTTGGAGTCTCTACTGCACAGCACCAGCTAAGATTACATTTCTATTATAGATATAATAAACACCTCCACACTTCCCAATTCTTTTCAAATTCATATAAATAAAGATATAATAAAAGACAAATGACCCCCAAGATGCATTTCATGCTGAACCAGCACTCATCAGTTGGCCCAGGTCACTATCTCTACTTATAAAACTACCAAGATATTAGTTAAGCATTGGTGGTCGAGGGGTCACTGACAGCTGCTTTACAAGCAGTTGTCCCGGGTTAGCGGGTTCACTTCCCGGCTGATGCTATGACACAGGAGAAAAAAAAACTACCAAGATATTTAAATTAATTCACATCATCATATTGATAGCCATCCAAATTAAAAATTGTTGAGACTTTTTATTCCATTACTGGCTGATAAGGAACTTGAGTTTATTTAATAATTAAATATCAAACCCAAACCCTTACATGTTGTATTCAAAATATTAAGCACATTTTGTAGATCTTTTTTTGTTCTGGAAGAATATCATTAGTTCAATTGTCTATTACTCAAAAATTTCTATTATCTAAACAAAATTTTAAAAGTGATCTTTATTTTTTTTTACAGTAAGTAAATTAGTTAGTAAACATATTTACAAACAATATTAAAGAAAGAACATCCAATATATACTTGTAAATCAATAAGCCTCAATGGGATATTATATATATATATATTTCGGTGAAGTTTGATTGCCTGATATCTTAAAAATTCACAAATCTGCAAAAGCTCTGGGGCAAGGGATTTGGGATTAATGATGTTTTACATATAAGATTTGCAACCTATAATTAGATTTGCTAATTGTTAATATATTGTTCCTAAAAAAAGCTTCAGTTTGTCGAGAGGTCAGTGACATCTGCTTTACAAGCAGTTGTCCCGGGTTAGGGTTCGTTTCCTCGCTGATGCTATGACACACGAGCAAAAAAAAGCTTCAGTTTTTGTTGTAGGAGTAAGAGATTACCTAATTCTAATAATATAGTTCTTTATAAAATAAAAGATTATATTAATATAGATTATTCAGATGAATTTTTAAAGACTGCTTTATTTAATAAAAAATATAACTTATTTTTAAGATTAAAATGAGAAAATATTTTATTTCATTGCTTTTTAAATTGTTTATCTATAAGAAGTGTTGTAAAAGAAGGCAAGTATAATTAGCAGTAAAAAAGCAGACTTGAAGAATGAGTTAAACAATTTATTACACAATACTAAGTAGAATTGGTGTAGTATATATTTTTATTTACATGGAAAGATGTGTATTGGTTAGAATAGTTTAATAAAACAGATTAAATAAAAGTATTTGAATTCTGCAATACATATTTACAAATAAAATACAGATAATAAATATTTTGTTTGGTAAAGTTAATTTTTTTTTTTAAAAAGTGAAAAAATAAAAATGTCTATTTTATTTCAAAAATATAAATCTGAAACTCTTAATTTAAGGAGAACTTTCAGTTATAGGTAGATGAAAATTTTTGATAATTGTTGTTAAAAGAATATCTTACAAATAGTTAGATTTTGTATTACTTTACATGTAAGAAACCTGGTTTTAGCAGAATAATCCATTAATGGTGATTAATTATTAATTCTAGGTTAATATTAACTTGATAACTCTCATATCAAATCATTGGGTCTTTGGAAAAAGTGTGGTAATTCTGTCATTTAGACTGCTATATTATCTTTATCTTAATTTGTATTGGCATAGGATTTCTTTAATAATGTAAATTCTCCCATATTGCTTTTATCAATTTTTGAAGTGAAAAATATACTGAAGAGGTCAGTAACTTATAGACAGTTAGCGAATATTAATAGTCATTACTCTATTGTTCTCAAAGCAAATTTTTTTAAGGGCGTTCCTTCCTTCATGACCATGCTTTATGTGAAACTTATCACATAACATCATCACTTGGCAAAATTTACATATTAGAAATTTTTTCAAATATTTTAATAATTATAAATCAAATATCAGATTTTAAATCAGAATTTTATAGATTTATCACAAATTGACATTCATTTATTCATAATGGTTCAGGAGATGCTGATGAAGATTAATATATTTTTTAATATATTTATATTTTGGTATTTAAATTTACATGACTTACTCTTGCTTTAAATAAATTTATTCACATTAAAAAAAATTTGAAAAAAAAAGTTCTTTTCTGAAAGCATGTTTACATGATCATCTTTGATGATGTTATGTTTTTTACTCTTATTTACAACTCAGTTTTTATATATTTATAAAGATTAATTATGATTTTTGGAATATTATTCATTTATAAAATGAAATTAAAGAAAAATCAAGTTCAGTTTATTGAATTTTAGTACAAATAAAAAATGTACATGAAGTAAAAGGTTGAGTATTTTCCAAAACTTTCACTAGGTATAACAATAGAAAATTTTAGAATTCAAAAGGGTTAATAATAAAATAGTGTGGTTGATTTTATAGAAGTATAATATCAGTAGTCTTTTGTGAATAATAAGGACTAACTCAATAAATTTGTCAAGCATTGGTGGCCGAGTGGTCAGCACAGCCGCCTTACAAGCAGTTGTCCTGGTTTGCTAATTTGTTTCCCCGCCGATGCTTTGACACAAGAAAAAAAAAAACCTCAATAAATTTTAATTATAATTAACAAAATTTGTGGAATATAAAGAATACGATAAAAGTAACTGTTTAAAAATAGAAGTTACAAGCAAATAATAAACATGTGAAAGATGTAAAATGGTTGCGGAAGAGGAAATTATATAAGTTAATGTTTTTAAATAGAATGTCGGTGATTATTGGATCTTACAATAAGCAGATTTTTTTAACTGAAAAGTTTTCTACAAATGTAAGTTTCAGCCTACTATAGGTTTATATATAAAAAAAAGTTGAATTCCATATACAAAGAAAACCAAAAACCAAAGATAATCCATTACTAATATTGCATCCATTGCTAGAAATATTTGCCATTGATCACAAAAGTCAGCAAATTTAAACTCTAAAGTGCACTGTACTATTATAACAAAGACTGATAGACCCTTTATTGTGTTCATTACTGAGCAAATGCCACAAATTGGATTTTTTTTTAGATAGAGAACACTAAACCTATACAGAAGGCTAGGGAGATTGACAAGAGAACTTGCCCAGACCAGTTGGTGATTTAGACCTGGAAACAACTAAAAATATAAGTTTTAAGATATTCCGTTTCATTCTATGTAGGATGTCTCTAACCTTATAAGGACTGATTCCTCCTCCTACTACTGTGACGAAAGGGATAGGACGATCTACCTCCTAACCCTTCTATCTAAACTGTATCCCTGTAGACCCATTGCAGACAATGCTTGTTAACAGAAGCTTTAACTATTGCTTGTATACACAATTATGTACCTAGCTCTATAAATAAATAAAATATTTTTTGAAATGAGAACACTAAACCCATAAAGTTATAGATGGATTGCAGCACACATTAAATAAGTCAGCAAAAAGAAGAATAAAACAAGTGCTAAAGAAGAGAAATATGCAGAGCATAAGTGGTTTCAATACAAGCAAAAAGTTTTGACGATGTAATAAAAGATTATTACAAATATTTAAAATTCTAAGAAGAATAAATTGCTTAAATTATATATATATAACGTATTCTTACACAACAGGTGTGTTTACTGATAACACAACGTTAAATGAAAGATGAAATGTAGCAAATAATTAATTAATAAATGAATATTAAACATTATATTAATCGTTTTCTAATGTTAAAGTAGTCTCATTCAACAAAGACTATACAATTTAAGTAAAAACTAAACTCTTTGAAAACGGTTCTTTATTAAACTGCTGTTTTCAAAACTTTTTGTCACAAAACAGCAGTAAAACAGATCTATTTTATTAAGGACAGGAATTTGACAGCTGTTTTACTTAACTGACAATTTATGAAACTAGAAAACGTTTATTGATTTTTTTTTAGACACTTGAGCAAGACATTTGTTTAGTAATCTATTAGCAAATTCAAGTAAAATAAATTTATATTCTTTACAACAGAGATACATATATATATAAAAAGTATCAGCAAATGTAAGAACATTTTAAAAGAATAAAATTTATGATTTATAGTTAAGGATTTGATATAATAATATAAAGGAAGAAGAAGAGTATTTAAAGTCTTACAAAATATAGACAACTTATGTTTATATATTTCAAAGCAAGTTATAAAATGGATAAAAGTTTAGTTTTTTTTTCCAGAAATAAAAACTTTTAAAACATTAATGTTTAAATATTTATATATAATTTTTTTTTTTTTTTTAAAGAAAACAACTTAAAAAAAAGATTAATACGAAAGAGTTAAACTAATCACGTATATATGGGAATATTGATCATTCCGATTGCCAAAACTTGTGGAAGTGCGTATAATCAACCAAAGAATTAAAAATTAGTAAAAACTCTCTATACATATTGCCACTCAGTGCAAGTCAGAGTAATCAATGGATGCCAGAAGGCCTGTGCATAAAATCCCCATCTAGTGCCTACTCATCCAATATCCCCAGACTAGTTTCTGGCTTGTGGCCTGAGGGCATCCAATGATTACTCTGGCTTCCACTGACTGACAATACGTATAGAAAGTTTTGCCTGTTTTAATAACAGTTAAGAGCAAGCATAAGAAATGGTGATCATGTGATGTTTATTGGCTTAAAAATTAGTAGTTTAATGATCAGAATTTGGATTAAGATAAATCTAATTGTGTTCATATAATTATATTAATCATCAGCACTGGAACAGTCAGATTAGTCAAATGAAGTTGCTACGAACTGCAAAAAGCAAACAATCAGTAGCATTTCCCTTTTTTATACGATATTGACAATTTAGAATTTTCATTTTGATTTCTGCTTGAAAAGTATGATGATATAGTTATTTTGTCAGTATATAAACTATCCTAGCTTGAACTGAGATACGAGACTAGCAAGATGTGCATGCAATTAGTAAATGAGAATTAATGAATTTTTAATAAAATATAAAAATAGTGCTATAAAAAGAAGTAAATTATAGGTGAACAGGAGGAGAGGAATTAGAGACACTCATGCAGACATGACTGATAATACCAGGATCAAATAACTTGTTATAAACCAGAAGAACTCACTTTATTTAAACCAAGTTAATGGGCTTTTAGGCTTCCTCACCTGAATAGGAGTTAACATTTTGAATAATAATTACTTGTTACAGGAGGAGGGCATCAGGATTGTTAGAGTTGCTTAGGTGGGCATGGATAAAAAAAGAGTGGGAATTATCTTGAAAAACATATGAGATGAAGAGAAAATCAGGTTTGATTTCTTTTTATTGTTGTAATTGTCAGAGATCATACACATGATATTAGAAAATAGCTTGTTTTTCTGTGAAAGGCAGAGTATTTTTGAAATTATAAAGAGAATAGTAAGTGGTATTGTTTTTAGGCAGTGGAATAAAGTTTACATATCTTATCAAATGGCCAAATTTTCAGTCATTGTCATAAGTGTTAAAAAGATAACAAAATAACGTAGTGATCTAGTGCTACTTTTTGCAATAATAGTATAAAATTAACTGGAAATGACTCTACTATGTGAAATTCAAGCAAAATAATATATATATCGTAACTTGAATTATAGCACTAAGTATTGCATAAATGTTGATCTTTATTATTTGCTCAATTCAATTATATTATACGAAGCGCTAAGCATTCTAAATGAGAGAAGTCGGAATTGAGAAAATTGCTTTTGTTAATTTTTGTAACTTTATGGGGAGTAAAACTATTCAACAGAGTAAATTAAGCATTCACCTTTATTTTATCTTTTTCACAGTCATAGTTCCTAAGGTCCTTGTAATCCTGAACTAGTTCACATGCAGTAATGGCTAATGTAAGTAATTATTGGAATATATGTTTGTATTTGGAGATTTAGATAGTTCTGTGGACAACCCAAAGGTAAAGATCACCTTTGAAGTCCATTTACTACATGGCCAGAACACTGATAATAATCAGCATATATCAGAATTTTAGCATTTTTTATTAGGATAGATATTTTAGTACTCATAAATGTATGTGCAATTATAATAAGGTTAATTGCGTTTATGATATTGACAAGAGTTAGATGATAATTAGCCTGATTTTATTAGTGTATCATATTTAGATCCAGTCATAATGGATACCCATTGACTAGCATGTAGGCTTCTAACTTATAATTATTATAACTACTTATTTTATTCTATGCTAATTCTCTCGTGTTCATTGACACTATTAATTGAGATGATTGTGATATTTGGGGATGGTGATGATTACTACTTTCTCATATTACCCTTTTTATGTTCTATCACAATATATATATATATATATATATATGGACTCTTGCTTTTATTAGTAATTAAGTAATTTATAAATATGTATTTTTAAGTTTATATAAATTTGTTAACAATACTATATATAATTGTTCTTTACTGAATGGAAGAATTTAAGAAACTTGAGAAGAGGTTCCATTTACAAAGAAAACTATTTTATAATTTTATTTATTCAACAAGAAAATAATACTAACAGAAATTTTCCTGTTCATAAGCTTTTATCTAATTATTGATCAATATTGTAAAAATATACAAGCACTATAAGTGAGTGCATTTACGTACCTTCTGCTAGGTCAACATAAAAATAAAATCTTAGATGTTGTATATAATAACCAAATTGCAAAATAATAAGACAATAATGAGATTCACAGAACCAGTTGCAGAGGAATCCCCTTCGTTAGCCCTTCTAAGCCTCACAAATGAAAATAGTTTTGAGTATCATTTATAGGCTTTGGTACAACTAATGAAGTATTTCTCTTAAAACCAGATTTATGATTCTTGCATTTCCATAACTTATAATTTAAAATTAGGATCTTATACAAAAAAACAACAACTCATACCTTATATTTAAAATGAACAAAAACATTTAGAACATTAAATTGTCACATCAAGTTTACTTTTAAATAAGCATTGGGATTATGCAAAATTTTTGTTGCATTAATTATCATAGTTATGTAATCAAAGACTAGTGAGAACATTTTTACAAATATAACTAATTTTTATTGAGTGTAAAAACACTGTTACTATTAAATTCACATAGAAGTTCAATAATCCATTTTTGGAATTTTTGAATATATCAACAAAAGATTAATAATAATGCAAATGGCATTATACAATGGTACCTGTTTCACATTATATTAATACTTATGCTCTAGAATTTACACTAAATTACTTTTGTTTGGGCATTTATAATAAATTTGTTGATAGAAAACAGAAACAATGACACAAGCATGTATCAATGGTTAAAATTTTATATAAAAATGCATTGACATTCACAATAATAAGCATATTTATACAGTAGAGAAAAACAAAAGACTAAACACAGATTGATCTGTTTTGATCATGAACACACCATGGTTCACATGTTTTTTCCATCCAATGTTAGAATAATGTGTTTGAAAGTGAGGATAAGAAAAGAAAGTACAAAGATGCTTGGGTAATTGAAAAGGATTCATATTCTAGCAACAAAAAGGGTTCATGTGTTCCATGGTCTAAAAAATGGAACATCTAATTACCTCATTTGCATATTATGCATCATTTACATATTACATCATATCAATTATATAAGCATATGTGTACTGCCCCCTTTACTCAGCACTATAATTCTGGCAGTATTTTGCTGAAAGCTTGCTCAGTGCATTTAATTAGTTTATGTTTATTATACCTTTTCATCGTAACTCAAAGTCAATGTGTGCTTAAGAATAACAGCTTATGTATTATGCAATAGTTAAGAATCAGAATGAAAAATGTATTAATATTAAATAAGCATTTATAGTCAGATATATAAGGTACACTCCAACATTAAAATTACAATGATATTAATAATAATATCTATTTTTAAAATATTGTAGGAGATGATGTTTATTATCTAAAGGAAAATATTACTTGTATGTTTTAATAGTTGCCAATTGGTTTTTGTAAGTTGTTAACATTACTGAAGTGCAAAATTCTCCCCTAAGAAACTGACTGGTCTTTTGCCAATAATTGTATTTGTGAGAATTTTATTGATTTCATTTTTTTATTATATTGTTTATATAATTATTTATTTTATTCATCATTATATCACAGCACCGAGGAAGTCTTCAGGACAGTCAAAACATCTAAATTTTTTTTTACAAAAACATGTTTGAAGTAAGATCTACAAATTATATTTTAATGCAAATATGCGACATTTTATTTTTGTACAAATAATAAAATTAATTTTGGAGTTAATTAAGCAATTTAGAGATTTAAAAAAATTGAATGATGCAAATAGTACTCAAAAATAACACGTAAACTAAAAAAAATAGTCCATTGTTCTATTAAATTAATGAATGTTCTTTTATATGACGGAAGTGTTTGAGTAATAATACAAGCAGAAAAAGAACAATATTTAATAATATATCAATCTTACTAACACATTTAAACTTGGAGAGAGAATATCTGCTTTAAAATGTTGAAGTTTGTAAAATGGTAACATTTGTAGGTTTAACGAACTCTCTGATATTTTGCATTATGGTTGATAACATTAGATTCAAAAGTTCACCCTTAGCATTCATAATGTTGTGCCATCTGAATTATACAGCTCTTTCTATTATTGCAATTGAATAAAATTTTAATGCTAGAAAAGACTGCAGTAATTATTGTGAATATCATTGTGAGCCGCAATATCAAAAATAACAAGCAAAACTCTCCATACAGTAGTGCCACCCTGTGCCAACCAGAGTAATCAATGGATGCCAGAAGACATGTTCATAAAATCCCCATCTAATGCCTACTCATCCAAAATCCCCAGACTTGTTTTTGGCTTGTGGCCTTTGTCAGTGAGGAGCCTTGGATTTGAGAGCACTGCACCTAGATCTTAGGATCTAATGCAAACCTCCAGCAGCCACCTTTTATCTCTATAACTACAAAACTACGAGAATGAAATTAAAAACACAATAATATTTTCAATCTAAGCTCAATAGCTTATATAGACATATGGGTCTGAACTCAGTTCAGCACTCCTACATTTTGGTGTCTTTGGCTCTTTAATAACCATAGTCACCACTATCCTATTAGGCAGGATTGATGTTGCCTGCTTAATAACAGTTATGTGCTAGCATGAGAGATGGTGATCATATGATGTTTAGTGCTTTAACATCAAAAATACTTTAAAAAATTTTCATGATTTGATTTCTTCTACTCAAAGATTATAGTTAGGAGAGACTCAATATAGTTTTAGATAATCAAAAGCCCTGTAGTTACGGTTTTACTTTTAGAAATATGCAAGAAAAGTGTCAGGGACAAAGATGAGATTTATATTTCACTTCGTGGAATTAATTAAAGTATGTCGCAAAGTTTTGCGACAATGTTTAAAAGTAACTGGTTGTCTGACGATGTTTATATATTTTATAGATGTTAAATTAGAAGAAGTATTATCTGAATAACTTGAAACAAAATGTTTGTAATTAAAAATAGATTTTTATGATAAAATTTAGAATAGTTTATCAGTGATTTTACCAATAAGGCAGGCACAATATGGTGGTTTTTTTAAAAATTAGAATTGATTAAAAGTACAATTAAGTTTGTATTTTTGCTTGCTGTTAATTATAATGCTTTTATTAATTTAAAAATAAGCTACAGAATAAGATAGATTAGCTTGAGAATGCATATCAATTTAAATACCTTGGTAGATTGTTATGCAGAGTGATGGATTTATTTGTGGGGCATAGACTCTAATGTTCGACTGCTGTATTTAACAAGTTAAATAATATATTTCATCCTACTGATGTAACTACTTCAGCTAAATTAATTAGATATAGAGATATTATTTTGCAAAATTTATTATATGGATGTGAAAATAGGCCACTTGACAACATAACGTAAAAACATTAAAATCCTATTTTTAAAAAATCTATGTAATTTTATTATATGTTGACATATAGTGATAAGATTACTAGAGTATATTTTTATGTACTGCCTGTTGGATAGAATACTGATCAGTAAATGGTAAAGGTACATTTGCATGGGATCATGTATATAAAGTGAATGAATAATAAGATAAATAATAGAAAATATTTTTATGAAAAAAATGCAATATTAATTGTATTCATTATATTTAAGAGCAACATCTAAGTATATGATATATGTATGAATTCAAAGATTGAAATATATACTACTATAAATCATATTTAACTTTTTATACTTTGTCTTCCAAATTTTTTTTTAAGTTGGTGTGTGACTATTCTCATTTATGTGCAGCTGTTATTGTGATATACATATATAACTTTTTTGCCTATCTTATTTACATGTTTCAAGAATATGTAGTGAAAAAGACATCTTAAATATATATATATAGAGAGAAATGAATAATGCCATATTTATTTCAATGTCAGTGATGTAGTCTTCAATATGGCAGTAAGCTAGTTTTCTGTTGTTATGAGGATAGCTACTAAATATAGCATTCAAAAGATTTAAAGAAAATTATATAAAATAAATAGCTTAAAATAAAGTATTAAATGTAATAATAATAAGTAATAATTATTTGAACATCATATTTTGTAATAAAATGAATTATGTCCTGTACATGAGGGGTCAGATTGACCTTAGGTCAACATGGGTGTGACAAGAATCTCAGCCTCAGGATGGCCTTTGAGCATTCCATCATCAGATTTTCAATTGGATGGATGGTTGAAGAGTTGGAGTGTAGAGTAGATTGAAGCCTGTCCATTAAAATATAAGGTTTGGCTATCTTAATATATATCTGAGCACTTATAGCATATATGTATAGAGATGGTAATCTGGACCAACTGATGATTGCTGGTTTAGCATGAAATACGTATATTGGTGATTATTTATCTTTTCAATATATATGTGTTCAAGTGTATCAGTGTTATGAGATAGTGTGGAGAGTGGTGGGTCATGTAAAAGTCTGTGCTCGTATACCCTATATAATAATATATAAGGTAATAGGTTTGTTAAAAGTATTTAAATTTGAGAAAAATTAATAAATTATATAAACCATGTTAAAACTGTGATAATATGCTGGACTATTTCCATCATCTATTATTAAATGTTGAATGTATAGAAAATTTTAAAATATATTTAAACTATTCAAATGCAAACAATTTTTTAGTAATAACTCACAAATAGACAACATACTTTCAATAAAAGTTAGAATTCTTCCAAAAAAGTTAAGAGATGCCCATGGGATCACCACTGTCACCATTGCTTAGCAACATTTATATGAAGAACTTGAACCACAGCCATAAATACTACTCCATTTCCACCTAAAGTATGGCTTCATGGTGTTGATGATACATTTGTGGTATGGTCATACAATGAAGCTTGATTAGAATTATTCTGGAAGCACATCATCAACATAGTTCCACCAATTATATTCATGATGGAATCACAATGAGAACAAAAGTTGGCATGAGACCAACACACACTGGCAAGTTCTTGGCATATACATCCAATCATACCAGAAACATCACTATGGAACAGAGCAAAGACAGTTTGTTCAGAAGCCAGTGATTTGGAAAATGAAAAGATTTATATAAAACAAACTCTCATGAAGAATGGTTATCCATCAGCTGTTATCAACAAAATCTTTAATAGACAACAAAGAGAGATACCAAAAAAACAATTATTGGTACTGTAATGTATCAATACATATCAGGAATGGCAGATAAATTAAAAAAAAAAACTGCAGTCAATATAACATTGTAATGTCTTTTTAAAGCCACACCACACTTTGATGGATGCTAACTTCCTACAAAGTCTAAACTGGTAATGCTAAAAGAAACAAAATCTATGAGATAATAATTATTCAAGTAACATATATTCAAAGCTTTAAGCATTTGTGATAAATAATAATGATCATTTAAAGAACCAAGTAAAAATGCTTACTTTTTTTAAATGCCCAAATTATTGCAAGAGTTCTCTTCCTCAGTTACTGAATGAATTAAACTTAGACCCTCTCAATGCCCTGCTAATGAAGTATAAAACTTGATACCATTGAGCAGCACTAATTTGAAATAACAACACTCCTAAACAAGACTCCTAATTGTCTAGACATAGAATGGCTGAGAAAAATCAGAGTAGATCAATATAATTTAATTTAGAAACTTAAGCTATTTTGAAATTCATGTTTATCAGACCAATCCCAACAATCTAAGTAATTTGTGTAATGACTCAGTATCTTGTCAAAAATTCCTGTAAAATTTATGATAAAAATTACATAATTATAAAATGGACTGCAATTGTTTCCTAGACGGTAGTGTTGGGATGTTTTCAATTGCACTCATTTGATCAGGATGAGGATGGATTCCTTATTGTCCCACCAGATGTATGTCTTCAAGAGTTATGACAGTATTCTTTTTTAGGTTGATTTTTAATATTCTTCATGTAACATTTTTCCAGAAGTAGCTGTAAATGATAAAGGTATTGTTCAGGTCTTCTAAGATGATCATTACATTATAACTATAAATTACTATATATGCTTTTTTTTTTTTTTTTGAAAGTACTCAGTCGATATCTGAGAAGGTCAGAACCACTATTAACAAGACTAAAGGATATGCACTTGAAAATGTGTGCATAACCCTGATATCTGAAAGCCATGTATTTTGATCTTGAGTGAGCAGGAGTATCTGCCAGTAGCTAAAGGTTAAAGGTTGAGAAGACTGATTTAACCTAAATCATATTATCAATAGGTGGAAGTACATCTCTCTCTCTCTCTCTCTCTCTGGTACAATGATGGTATTTAATTTTTTTGCATCAATGTCATAAACTGTATATGAGCCAATAGAGGAAGATACAAAATGTTTGGGTAAATTACAAAAGAATAATCCCCAATATCACAACATTATTTTATATCTTAAATAACAGCTATCACCATGTCATCCATTATATTAAAAGATTAAAAAAATATATCATTGTATAAAACTGTTAATAATATATACTATTTAAAACAAATTACAAATAGAATCCATGGAAAGTACTAATACTAGCAGGCATCAGAAGTAAATTGATTGTGTGTGAACATTGCCTGTATGACCATTACTGTCTCAGAAAGATGGAAGGTATCTTGCAAAGGTTATTTTACTGGCCTGGGATGTATGTACAATTACAAAATTGAGTAATTTGTTTCAAGACTAAACATGTCAACAAATCCTGCGCTGGAATATTTTACACAATTCTTTCACAGAATCCAATAAACTTTTAACAAATGAATACTATGAGCCTCTACCATCAATTGGCAATTTAAGTATCTGGTGGTTATGTATGATGTATTTTCCAAATATGTCACTTGGTATCCCAACAGGAAGACAGATGCTAAAATAGCTATCAGAAAAAATGATCAAAACAAATATATACTATTAAAAACCCCAAGAATATTTTAACTGGCTATAGTACTCCATTCACATCAAGTGAGTGCAAAATGGGGTCAAAACAAAATGCAATTAAACATATATTGATGTAAGTGCATAACCCTCAATAGAAATCCATACAAGAGAATTATGCAGAAGTTCAATTGATTTTTCAGAACATATTTAGATATTAAGAACCATTGAAGTTGGGTAAAACAATTAAATACATAGTTAATTATATGAATTGGTCTCTTCATGCATTCATAAATTTTATACCTCTTTTGCTTCATTATGGAAAGCATGGCCCAATTTTAATAAAAATGGCACTGCCTGTCATTCCTGTGGATAGAAATAAAGAAGACAACTGGAATAAGGTTAGAAGGTATGTGAAGAAAATCGTTTAACAATGACAAGCTCAAAGCAATAATAAACCTTGTCAATTTGATGTCAGTGACTTTGCATTGGTCAGAACATGAAGGATCAGCAAGCTATAGATAAATTAATATATATATATATATATATATATATATATATATATATATATATATATATATATATATATATATATATATATATATATATATATATATATATATATATATATATATATATATATATATATATATTCTTCTATGATGGTTCATATGAAATCCTAAATAAACAAGAAAACAATGCATTCTTACTAGAAAGTAAAAATAGCATAAAAGTTATATATAATGTCAGAAGTTCAAAGCCATATATACAAAAAAATACAAGTACAATCATTTTATTTTTAATATTAATATCATTTATATTCTTTATTTTTTTATACAATGATTTTTTATAATCCACTAGTGACAGTTTCAATTGCACAACCAATCTTCTTCAGAACTTCATTTAAATAATCCACTGCTTCTTTACTTTTCTTCTGCTTAATATAGTCTATTAAATTCTTGATGTTTCTTATATGCTCCATGCATTATATGGATTTGGCCATGCAATAAGAAAGATAAAGCTATAGCATTTCATTTTATTTTGTTTAAAAGTTTGTGGTATTTTGCATGATAGTAATCTGGCTTTTTGTTGTGAGAATAGCTAATAGATATAGCATTCAAAAGTTTAAAGAAAATTATATAAAATAAATAGCTTAAAATAAGGTATTAAATGTAATAATAATAGGTAATAAATTATTAAAATGTCATATTTTAAAATAATAAAAAATAATGTTTAGGTTTGTTAAAAGTGTTTGAATTTAAGAAACTAATAAATTATATAAACTATGTTAATACTATTTCTGTTATCAAATATTTAAAGAATGCATGGAATGTTTTGCAAAACAATTCAATTAAATATACTAGTAATAAAAATGGGTTTAAATAGATTAAAAGTAAATTAATAAAAAGATTAAGCCTGTTTTGAGATATGAGATTCAATATCAAGGGAAAAATTCAAGCTTTTTAATAATTACAATGTTTTGAAAATTCATTCAATTAAACAATAATGGTATTTTAAAAATTCTTGTAATTACAATAAAATGAGGTCATAAAGATGTTTAAAGTAAGAGATTATTGAAGGTGTCAAAAACAAAAGGTTGAAAGTATATATAGTCAGTTTTTCTTGAAATATGAGCAGTCTGGATTCTTGCTTTGCTCAAGTTGCATTGAACCCTTGTTAGGATGACAAAGGTGAAAAGTCAAAAAACTGCCAACTACCTAAAATCTAATTTGGATACTTTGTGAATCTGTCTAAGCTATTTAGAAAAAATCTCCACTACAAAATTTTTAAAACTTCCAGCTTCCAAGGAAAGATATTGATATAGGACATTATAGCAACTTTTAAATAAAGAAACACAATTACAAATGGCATCAATTAGTTCATATCATCATGGGAGAAATATTAGCTTGAAAAAAAAATGAAAAATTTCTCACAATGAATTGTGGAGAATTCCAGCTTCAAAACTTTTGCTGCATAATTAAAAAAAAGTTTATCAATTGGACAATTTTCCTACTGCGTTAACTCTTTTAAGTTTTATTTTACAACCTCTTAGCATATATTTAATTTTAACAAACTATATTTGTTATGTGTAAACTGTTTATATATTATTTAATTGATTGATTAAAGAAAGAAGTAAATATTTTATTTAAGAGTCAGCATTTACTGCTAAGCATCTATAAATACTAAAACAGCATTTTAAAGCATTTAAATACAAAATTTGCTTTTCCTTTCATTAGATTTATGCTTAGCTAAAATTTTATCTCCTTTAAAAAAACATCAAAGTTGTCTTTTTATGTAGAAATTGTCAGCCAATATGTAAAATTAGATAAAATAACCAGAATATAATATTCTAGCATGTAAAATATTTAAAGTGATGTGTTTAAGTGTTAAAAATAATAAGTGATAGTATAATTAATAGTATTTTAAGTTAAAGATTTATTTTGAAATTTGATTGAGTTCATTTGTTTGTAAATTAGTCCTCCTTTTGATTACTGTTAGGTTTTATATATGTAGAACTTATAATATAAATACAGTTGTTAGGTCACTGTTGTTATTGTGGGAATTTATTCATATTTTTGTTCTTTAAATTTGAATTCAGATTCAAAGGAACTATTTTATATAATTGGGTTGAGTTATTAAATTAGAGATTGGGTTCAATAATTATCTCTGTAATTGAGTTATCAATAAATTGGGGTTCAGACCTAAAATGGCCACCTTTTAGAATTTTCCTTGTAAGAAATGTGTATTTATTAACTTAATTCCATGTCAGTTATATGTGCGTGACTATGTTAATGTATTATCCTTGTAAGGGTTAGTGTTATGTAGGATTATATCCAGTATATATTTAAGGCCAGGGATTTACTCTATGCCAAGTATGTTCAATCATATAAACATGTTAGTATTATAATATGCAAATGAAAGACTAATGTTTTAAAATTGATCAAAATAAACCTTGAATACTTTACAAATAATTACTATTGTTTTCCACTGTGCTTATGAAGTAAAAGTTAAAAGATAGGGAGAAATGACTGTTAACAACAATTATTGCCATTAAATTATAATCAAATTATAGTCTGTAATATAAAGTTGATTAGGGTAAAATAACATTACCCCTTGCCATAAAATTATGATATTTTGTTAATAAACTATTGTTTTGTTATTTGTTTAAATAGTGTGTTAATTTCTTTATACGTAATATAGTCTGAACTGCATATCTATTCTATGTCCATTTCATCCAAAAATTTTTATGTTCTATATCAGGGGTGGCCAACAAGTTGATCGTAATCCACTGGTCAATCGCAAAGCCAATTTTGGTCAAGCATGAGACCAATTAGGCAAGAGCTGTTAGGTAACAAGTGAAACAAATTAAATCAAGATTTTCAAGGTTTTTTTTGTTATTTTTGTTTTTGTTCTAACTTTTTTTTCAATTCTAGATAGGTAAAATCCATTAAGTCGTAGCATTATTAAAAATTATATTTTTAATCTTGATTTAATGTAGCTAATTTGAATTAAAGCAACATAAGTAATTATTTACTTATGTTGCTTTAATTCCTTCGGACATGAGTTTTTGGGCCTGTTAAATATTGTTATTTTTTACTAGGTAGCTATATAAGAATAGTAAGTATTTCACACCTTTCTCCACTTAGACTATGCCTATGACAACAAGTCAATCACCTATGACAACAAGTCAATCGCAGAACATTTTTAAAATAAAAAGTAGTTCTTATGAACACAAAAGCTGGTCACCCCTGTTCTACATGATCTAGCTAGTTATTATAAATATTGGTTTTGCATTGGTCATCACAAAAATATTTCGAATTCTATTAAAATATATATATATATATATATAAAGAATACATGCATGTAAATTGCAGCATGTTTAATGTCACGTGGCGCTCCAATCCATTAAATTAAATTAAAATAAATTTAAATATATATAAGCTGATCATTACAATATATTTTCAATACACTATTTACCATATTTTCTATTTTATTCTATATGTGTATACGGGAGGACAGTGAAAGGTGAATACCTCCGTGTGTGCAAATTAAAAAAATCAGATATATTAATCTTTAACTGAGGTTTAAAGTTTATATCCGTGCTAGAGATAATCTCTAGTTTCGAAAATGATTATTAATAATCAGTGTATTTATCAGAAATGGATGGCGTCAAAGTTGTGAGTGGAGGAAGTTTGACAATGGTAAATGAAAATGTAACAATGTTGTATTTAATGAAAAGAAAAGACTTAGATTTACAGAACATGTGTTTCAAGAACTAAAGACACTGTCTATTTAAATATCATTAAAATGATAGCTTTTTTGTGGCAATATGCAGGTAAAATAGAAAACATGGTAAATGGCCATTGAAGATTTAATATTATATATTTAAATGAATGCCATTAAATTCTTTACCATATGTATAATATTAGCAAAATTTATGACTATGATAAAAAATTAATAATAATGGAATTTAAAGGGATGGCAATAAATTCTTTATTGCGTGTATAATATCAGTAAAGTTAAAGTTTTTAGTATAAACATTAATAATAAATGAAGCAAGTATATATGGAAATCTTAAATGAGAAAGCCTAAAAGGTCAACCTAATGAAAATTTCCTATATGCTCAGATAATGACCAATGTGAAGAATTGTTATATAAAAAGAAACCTACAAAATGCAAATGGTTTTGTTATCATGAAATACAAAGTCATAAGTATGGTTATTCCAATCATAAATCATATGAATAGATATTTAGAAATAATATATAAAATGAAATGTTGTGAATATTTTAATAATACAGGTATGAGATCTGCGAGAAATTACAATGATTTGAATGTTGACAGTCAAGAAAACATTTATATCACTTTGAGGCCAATGCGTTATTACATGTTGGGGAACAGATGACCATGTACATATAGGTAAAATATCTATCACCAAAGTTTATAAAGCTCCAAACACTTATCTCAGTATGAAAAAGCTGATGGTGTACTGGTTATAGAGAGTAATTGTTAGCAAATGCCGATTGAAAATTCATATGAAGTTCCAATTCCATAACTAATATTTACATAAACAATTTTCTATCCAATAACAATAACATTATTTATAATTTTAAAAAAGGTATACTCCAACTTTAATCATTATTAGATAGATGTGATGTGATGCACTGTGACCTCTTTAAATGGAGTCAGGAATCTCTCAGCAGCTATGCCCAGAAAAACCTGTTAGCCACTTTACCTTCCCTTTCCATTGTCCACCCTAAGTTTTCCCATAATATGCTCCATCCCATTTACACAACATATTCTTTGTCAACTCTATGACCTTCACAAATCCCCCTTATCTTTTCCCAAACCTAGCATAAAAACCAATAACTCACTTTCTGTATAATCACTTTGTTCATATTTAATCTTCCATAACTTCATTATTTGTACCCTTTCTGCTTCCAAGCATTTACATTGAAGTAACAGATGCCTAATATTTTCTATGCCTTCCTTACACAACTTGAAAACTAAATCACCCATATTTCTCCATTTCCTTGTTGCTAAAGATCCCGTTTGAGCCTCAAACAATAAACTACTTTCCTTACTTACCAGTGCCTCCTGACTTAATTATTAATAACTACTTTTTAATTTTAGTTAATTATTTATATATATATATATTAATAAGCATTTATTTTATAACGTCTTGCGTGCGATTATAATTACGATAGAATGACAGCCTGTTAAGCTAATAGCGCAGACGCTGTGAGTTATTAATAAATGAATACCTTCGAACAACCACATGATATAGTATTTATATAAGAGTAAAAAAGAATTCTCTTACCCTTACAACTCAAATGTTTATAAATGAGCAAATCTAAAGTAGTTGTAACGAAGGCGTGACTACATAATAGTCACTTTAAATTACTATATATAATGTCTGTATGAATGACGCCAATGAAATTTTCTAGAATTTACTAAACGCCACTCTAAATGAAACTAAATCATATACATGAATAAGCATTTATTTTATAACGTCTTGCGTGCGATTATAATTACGATAGAATAACAGCCTGTTAAGCTAATAGCACAGACACTGTGAGAATGTTATTAATAAATGAATACCTTCGAACAACCACATGATATAGTATTTATATAAGAGTAAAAAGGAATCCTCTTACCCTTACAACTCAAATGTTTATAAATGAGCAAATCTAAAGTAGTTGTAACGAAGGCGTGACTACATAATAGTCACTTTAAATTACTATATATAATGTCTGTATGAATGACGCCAATGAAATTTTCTAGAATTTACTAAACGCCACTCTAAACGAAACTAAATCATATACATGAATAAGCATTTATTTTATAACGTCTTGCGTGCGATTATAATTACGATAGAATAACAGCCTGTTAAGCTAATAGCACAGACACTGTGAGAATGTTATTAATAAATGAATACCTTCGAACAACCACATGATATAGTATTTATATAAGAGTAAAAAGGAATCCTCTTACCCTTACGACTCAAATGTTTATAAATGAGCAAATCTAAAGTAGTTGTAACGAAGGCGTGACTACATAATAGTCACTTTAAATTACTATATTAATGTCTGTATGAATGACGCCAATGAAATTTTCTAGAATTTACTAAATGCCACTCTAAACGAAACTAAATCATATACATGAATAAGCATTTATTTTATAACGTCTTGCGTGCGATTATAATTACGATAGAATGACAGCCTGTTAAGCTAATAGCGCAGACGCTGTGAGAATGTTATTAATAAATGAATACCTTCAAACAACCACATGATATAGTATTTATATAAGAGTAAAAAGGAATCCTCTTACCCTTATGACTCAAATGTTTATAAATGAGCAAATCTAAAGTAGTTGTAATGAAGGCGTGACTACATAATAGTCACTTTAAATTACTATATATAATGTCTGTATGAATGATATATGATTTAGTTTCGTTTAGAGTGGCGTTTAGTAAATTCTAGAAAATTTCATTGGCGTCATTCATACAGACATTATATATAGTAATTTAAAGTGACTATTATGTAGTCACGCCTTCATTACAACTACTTTAGATTTGCTCATTTATAAACATTTGAGTCGTAAGGGTAAGAGGATTCCTTTTTACTCTTATATAAATACTATATCATGTGGTTGTTCGAAGGTATTCATTTATTAATAACATTCTCACAGCGTCTGCGCTATTAGCTTAACAGGCTGTCATTCTATCGTAATATATTGTAACGAGCACAGACGTTCGTTACATTGTTTTTTTTTATATATATTATTAAACAAGTTAAAATAAAACAGTTCGCATTTAAAAACTTTCTTTAAAAATTAAAAATTGAAATTAAAATATCGTCTTAAACTCTTATATATTAAGTCGCACAGATAATGAAAAATTATTAAAATAAAATTTTTATTAAAGAAAAAGGTATTTTTAAAACTAAATTTTAAAAAGATTTGGAGATAAAATTATATCTCTAAATCTGTCTTTAAATATATTTTTGATTTGGAAAACAGGGTAATTAATTAGAAATGGAAATGATTGTTAATTAGTTAAATGTAAACCAGCTCTTCCGATTTAAATGTAAAAACACCTGTCAGATAAGAAAACAATAAAAACTGTTAGCAAATAAGAAGAAATCCCTATGGAATCGGACCTCAACGAAAAGGATCATCTCATCGATGACGTAATGTAAATTCAATCCTTCACATTAATATAAAAGGAAAATTTTGGAAATTATTAATCAGTGACTAGTGACTGGAAATTGATTGATTATTGACGATGTAACAGCTAGGTGTTAGCACTGGGGGGATTGAAAAAGACGCACAGCTTCAATCCCTTCAGTTCTGCTAAGAAAGAGAAAAAAATGGGCCATCGTTTATACAATGAGGACCCACTACACGAAAAACAAAATCTCCAAAGGATAAATAAATAAATCAACCGGATAATAATCTTCGGACGACGTGGGAATTCACGTTTAAACGGCCAGGAATATAATAGGATGAACTATTTCAATAACCGTAAGAACTTTAAAATTTATGAACAGTAAATTAAAAACTTTTCATATTTAAAATGATTTTAATATTATTCTATCTGACCAACAATATTTATTAATTGGTTATAATTTTATTTAATGTATTTAATTTGTAAAATCATTTCCATTTATTTATTTATTTATTTAATTTTGTTCTTTAAGTTGTTATGATTTCTGTTTTCCGTTAAATAAATTATAAAAAAATGTTAAACTTGAGTCGGGCGTGAATGGCTGTATCGATTTGTAAAGATAATTAAGGGAGGGTAATCTTGGGTTGTTCATTTCGTGGTTGAATTGGTTCAATGGATTGGATATATTTATGTAATTAGTAGGTGTAAGCATGAGATCCGCTACGGGCAGGATTATAAAATACGCCACACACCCTCTGTTTGCCTATGGATGGGTTTGTAAGTCGGCAGAAGACCGCAGCCCATTCCTATGGAGTTTTTAGTTTATTGATCTACTTGCCCCACAGATGTCACATTCCTGTGGGTGGAGAGTCAATGTCGTTTTTCTTTCTTCATATTGTTCAGATGTACATTCCTGACAATATAATTGTTTGTCGTATCATGCTACATTGAATACATGAATGTATCAGATGGATTGGCGCCGGTTGATTGCGAAATGTGTTGCCTAGGGTTAAATAGGGATAGAATATTTTATTTTCGAATGCAAATCTATATAGTATATTCAGGCTCGATCCTATAAAACTATTAAATTTAAGTTGTTTATAGACGCTTGCATAGATTGGCTATCGGTTAAATATGTTTGCGTTTTCATATTTGATCAAAAAAAATGTAGACATTCGATAAATAATGATACCTTACGGTGAGTATCTAAAAAATGTATTTATTCGGATGTCTTTTAAGTTATTGGTGATGATGCAAGTATCTTACGATGAATACTAGAGGGTTTCTTATAATTCCCTATGCAATTGTCAGTAATCAATAATTTTGTATTTTGATCATCTATGTTTACTTTGAAATGTTTTTGACCGTTGAAATCTATGTAACCGATCTATAGCAACATATTAAACAGGTTTATAAGCCCATCTGTGCGAACTTGATTAAAAATGTAAATTTATAATATAATAGTAACTCAATGTAAATTAAAGTAAAATCAAAGTTAAAAATAATGTTAAATGTTTAAATGTAAATCACTAAAATAATTTTAAACCTTATATATATGTGCATAAATAAATCTGTTTGTATGATAATTACTGGCAGTGGCTTACTTTATTCTTTTATATACTAGTAAATGATATTATTAAATCTCTGCTATTCCACTGAGCTAGTGACAATGGGCTAACGATCTAAATATGTAAACAAAGTGGAATCCTAACAGCGCGTATCTGCCTACTTTATAAATTTTTCTAGGCTCAAATGCCTAGATGGCGCCCTTTGGTAGTGCGGTGCGGTGCGATGCGATCTCCCACTTCGTTTGGATCGTTATAATATATATATATTGTTTTTTTTATTTTGTTATTGTCTTGTCAATATATAATTAAATTATTTACTATCTGCAAAAATTTGTTTTCACGTTGTTATGTGTATATTGTAGTATAACTGTATATTAGTAATATAACTGAGAGTAATACTTCTAATCACTTAAGAATAACACACAACTGTAAATATTAAAATATTTATTGAATGTATTTACAATACAATATATATATATATGATGAACGCAGAATTTCTCATTAGCCACCACTCCCCACTCTATCTCATATCACGGATACACTTGAACACATGTATGTCGAAAAGATAAATAATCACCCATATAAGTATTTCATGCTAAACCAGCAATCATCAGTTGGTCCAGATTATTATCTCCACACATATATGATCGCTGGTTTAGTATGAAATGCATATATTGGTGATTATTTATCTTTTCGAATATATGTGTTCAAGTGTATCAGTGTTATGAGATAGAGTGGAGAGTGGTGGGTCATGTGAAAGTCTGTGCTCATATACCCTATATATTACATATATTGATACAGGCATATAATAGGCCTGTATTTTGATTATAATATATATATAGTATTTCATATATAGCGTATAAATGAACATTTAGTTAAAATTATTCACCTTTTTTATAATTAGCGAACTACGCAAGTCTACCTGTTAATAATAAGCTAATATTTGGAACGGATGCTGCAATTTCCCTTTATGACCCTAACATTCCAGAATATGGGTGGCTTGCCTCATGTGCAAGTATAATAATAACAATAGCTAGGAATTTCTTGCTCCATGTTTGAACACGCCTCATTATGTTATACAATATTGTGGACAATGTATGTACTGCTATTCAATGTTTGACAGTTGTATGAACTTCTAAAATTTGTCGTCTCCTTTTTCAGTAAGATCCCCATCCATACAGAAAGTAATCATATTCACTGACCCAGTTTTTCAATTGGCCTGTTTATGCAATTGGCTATGCTATGTATTTCTTTTATTGTTATATCATTTTATTATAACTTGAATTCTGATCTTGATAAGACTATAGTAAGGACAAGTCCATTATTTGAGAATGTTTCTATTTAATAGGATCCCAAGTTCAAACACATATTCTAATCATTATATATATATATAACTTTTAAAAGTTTTTATTTTGAAAACTTAACTAATAATTAGTTCTTTCTCACTTTTTTTTAAAAATTTTATTCACTACTTCAAAAATCTTCAAGTATCTGATTTTCTTTCTTAACAGATAAAGTTTAATTTTATATAAAACACGTAACTTTTTTCTTAGTTTGAATTTATCGAACCATAAAAGGCTATTTAATACTTCTTATTTTTATTAAATTACGCTAAGATCTAATTATGTGACATTTAAATGTTTCAACTTATCTTTTTATTGCAGTCATACACATGAGGCACATTGCCTACTTAATTTTTTGTCAATTTTCTTTTAATTTACTTCTATAATATAGTCGTCTTCTTTATTTTTATTCATAGACTTTAACATGATCAGAAAAGGAATTTTAGCGCATCACCTTTCTTAATTGTGAATTATTTTCATTTAACACATTAATCATATGTGCCTTTTTTTTTTTGTATTTGTGCATTCCTTTGTTAACTCTTGGAAATTAAATTTGTTGTTTTCTAATAGTTATTCTAATGAGAAATTCTACGATTGTGCTAAATAATAAAATACACTTTATCATCTTCATCACCATTATTAATATATCTGAGAACAGGGGAAAAAACTTTTACAAATTAAATAGTTTTAAATTATTAAACTAAACCTAAGAAATATTATTAATAAACTTAGACACCATTTAATATTTGACAGATTCCTTTATGCTCTTTATATCTATCTATCATATGATCTATTAATCAAATAAATCATGCATGTTGTAAGCAGGATATTTATGGGCTAATCTTGAATATTTTGATCTGTAGCAATAAACTGAAAGAATTTCCTTTATTTCATATAATATCTGGATCAGAAAAACCTGCTGGAAAAGATAATACTACACTCTTCAAATGAAATACTTTTATAATTCTTGTCTAGTAATTACCTTTCATATTAAATAAGGGACAATATTTCTCACTAAATTTTATCTGCTATTTTTAGTGATGTTTGAAAAAAGGCTAAACATAATTACTAACTTCTAGCATCAAAATCATGTGATCCTTCTAGTATTACTAATTCAAAATGTAGATGTTCACAAAATAAACTATATTATTCTATTTTAATGACAATAACAAAAAATTAGTATAAAGTTCATAATTTATGAAAGATTATTTACATAATCTAAACTCAATAATAATATAAAATTTTAATATTTTTTTCAGTTTTCTAACTACCAACTTACTCAATGATTAAATACAAATTGTGAGACAAGATTCCTCTTAACCTTGAACTGATTATTGATATATTGATCATCCATCACAGTTATTTTAATAGAATTTACTTTATTGCTTCATTTTGTATAAAAAATATATAGATATATTTGTAGTCAGATAACAATATAAATAATATTTTAATTATCTCCATACTTCCTCTTTCTTTTTTATTATTCTTTATGTAAATAAAGCTACAATAAAAGACAAATGACCCCCAAGATGCATTTCGTGCTGAACCAGCATTCATCAGTTGGTGCAGCTCACCAGCTCTCATATATATCTTTATTACATGATGAGTATTTATCTATGGCCAATTGTCACATCTTTATTTATAACTGGCAAAATTGCTTCACTCACAACCTCGACTCCGTACATTTTTGATAAACCTAACTATGTTTATTATTAATCATTTATTAAACTAGAGTTTTTATCTAGCTCAGATATAAACTTTAATCCAAGTTAAAGATTATAATATCTGATTTTTTACACACACACACATACATGGCTTTTCACCTTCCTTCTCGTATGCGTATTATAGATTATTTTAATAATCTCCATACTTTTTTTTTTTTTAAGTGTCATAGCATCGGCCGGGACGCGAACCCGCAACCCGGGCAACTGCCTGCAAGTGCAAGGCAGTCGCGCTGACCTTTCTTTTTTTATATTCTTCATATAAATAGCGATACAATAAAAGACAAATGACTCCCAAGATGCATTTCATGCTGAACCAGCACTCATCATTTGTCTCAGATCACCAGTTCTATATCTTTATTATATGAAGAGTATTTATCTATTGGCGAATTGTCACATCTTTATTTACAATCGCCAAACTTGCTCCAATTACAACCTCGACTTCCTACATTTTTGATAAACCTAACTACGTTTATCATTAATCATAATTTTAAAAATGTTTCAATCATTTTAAATTGCTGTCTATAAATCCTGTTTTATTATTAGTGATTTTAATATTTCATTTAAAAAATTTCTAAACTCTTTATTCCACCTATAAGCAAAAATGAGATTAATATATTTTTCAACTATTTTGGTTTTTATTCCTTTCTCAGTAACGCATTGCTTCAGTAACACATTTCTACGGTACTTAATAATTTACCAAATGTTATTGTATTTACACTCTCACTTTTCTTTTCTGGTCATAACATCATAAATTTCATAATTATAATTGCAATAAAATTTCAGATTAGAAAAAAAAATATTTCAATTGATTTTAAACTCAACAATTTTTAGAACGTTAATTTTAGTCTAGGCTTATAGTTGTTTCTGCAGTGCCGATTTTATTAATATCTGCTAAAAAGTTTTTAATCAATTAATACTCGAAAGCATTTACTGCAATATATTTTCATGCGAAATACTTTATACATGATTCACAAACACCCAACAATTATATTTTTTAGTTCAGCATGATAGCTGATGTAATAATTTCATAAATAAAATACAAATTCTATGAATAAAAATTATTAGGTCTATCTAAAAAGAAATAGATCTAGCATTAACATTTCAAAGCATATAAAAAGCGTATAGCAAGACATTTGGAAATGTATATATATATATACTCATTTTAATTATAACAGCATAACTAGTTGACATAAAACCCATAGGATAGTGATTATGAAGTAAAAATAAAATTTTTATTCCATGGATATAATATATTGGCCTTGATGCCATTTATATCCACCTTTGATGGCCTTATGATCCATAAAGGTAAGATAAAAATTCAAAACTTTTTTATAGCCACAATACAGCTCTGATTATTTCTATCTTTGCAGACTCCATGATGCTTTATGCAATATAATATATCACATAACTTTCATTAATAAACCTATGTTTTTATAAATAAAAAAAACAAAAAAACACAAAGTAACTGCTTAGGCATTGTTTTCTGTTCTAAGATAAGTATCATTAATACTATACTAAAAATATATATATCAAAGTACTTCTCAATAAATTTCCAACTATAACTTCACATTATGTTTTTATTTGTGCAATTTTTTGCTTTGGTATAATAATGAAATAAGCACTTTTTGAATTCAGTGAGATAAATATTTTTAAGAAGAAGTAGTAGTCAAGCGTTGGTGGCCGAGAGGTCAGCACAGCTGCCTTACAAACAGTTGTTCTGGGTGTGCGGGTTTGCTTCCCGGCCAATGCTTTGCCAAATAAATAAAATAAAAAAATAGTATAACTTATTATTATTGAGTACAGATGAATTTTATGAGACATTTAAATATTCAAATATATTATACTTTTATAAAATCTTGAAATCTGAAACATTTCCCACCTTGAATATCCTAATATATCACATTAATTAATCAACTATGTTGATGTTGCAATAATTTCTAATACAGGTATCTTCATATTTAAATTTATTGAAGCCCAAAATAATGAAATGGCTTATCCTAAATGAATCCACATCTCAATAAATAAATCCTCTATTTGATAGATATCAATTAATCAATGAGTATCGTCTGTTTATTGGTTTTCCCTTCAAATAAAATTTTGTACAAAACTAATCTCATATCTAAATTAAAACTAGTATAAGATAAACTTTCTTATAATATTAGATTATTAAATGGCTATAAATATCTAATAAGAACTAAGGTTTTTTAAATGCCAACCACATAATTAGATGTTTAGTCAAATATTTTTATTAAACTTATTAAAATGACTTTTACTAATGAAATATTATAAATTCATATAACAGTAGTGTGCTTAATATTAGCATGACCTACTAAAGTGGACAGGTTTCTCTTAGACATATTGATATTTCTAACTTATGAATCTTAATATACAATGATTCAGCATAATACAATAAGCATACTAATAGCTCTAAACAAGCTTTTCTGATAAATATAGCAAGAGAAAGTATTTAGAATCTCTATCTAAAATTATCCCTATCCCCAAACTGGTTTCGAGCTAGTAGCTCTCATCAGTGAGGCACTGGGATATTCAGACACTAGATTTTTTTTTACAACGATCTAGATAAAAATAAGAGCTTTATAAATATATTATTTTTAAATTCAACTGCTACAGAAATATGAATCTGAAACTTCTATATAGAATATTTTTCATGGATTCTAAAAAACATTCATTCAGAAAATGCTTTCCCAATAATATATGTGGACTTTATTGTTAATAATGATACTGATGTTTAACTGCTATATAAATCAAAAACCAATGAGCTTGTGGGTAACATCTGTACTTAAAAATTCTAGTCTTATTGATACATTCTTATTTCTAATAAGGACTTTTTTATGTTACTACTCTCAGATCTTTTAGAAAATAAAATTCTTATATTATTTCTCTTTTTGTAATAATAACTGATAGAGGCAGATTGAAAGAGTTTTAAAATTTGTATTAACTTTAAGCTATTTGGCAGTGGACTATTTCTTTTATGAAGTCTACTTTGAATATATCTACTCACTTTGAGACTTTACAGTATTTTAATTCAATATCAAACACTCAAACAAACTTTTATATTTCCCAATTATGCATCCAGTCAAAAAATAAAGTTTTAAACACCAGATTTATAATATAATTTTTATTAGTCATCTATTAGACTAAAGATTATTCACTTAATGAATAATATTTTTTCCCCCATATGTCATAGCATCGGCCAGGAGGCGCACCCACAACAACCATCTGCAACCAACTGCTTGCTTGCAAGGCGGTTGCGCTGACCTCTCGACTAACAACGCTTGATATGAATAATATTTTTGTAATGTAATTTTCATTACAGAAATATTATTCTCCAGATTTGTAAT
>JAQFVV010000664.1:127672-225172 GCA_028023455.1 Epiperipatus broadwayi | reverse complement strand
TATTATAGTTGATTAAAGTTTTGGTGCTGTGACCCATAACCATAACTCCATATACTACAGTGATTGATTTAAATGTTTTAATATATGTAAAGACCTTATAGTAATGGCATCTATAGTAGCATGTTAAACAAGATGAAAATTATATCACTCGACTTATATTTTGCTATTATTATTTAAGAATCACGAAGAGCATTTTTAAGGTGCTAAAAACATGACAGAATGTTCTTTTGTGTCCAAGCATTATAATCTTCAGTTTTATGGTTATGTTGCTAAAAATACTACTATTGTTAAGTTATGCCATTATTCAATTGTCATGTTAATTTAATAAATGTTACAGACACTTTTTTAAAAAGTTCCTTTATAGGAAACTTGAAATTGATTTTTTGGAAAGATGTAAACCCTATGTATATTATTAAAGATTATTTTAAGCATACTCTAAAATAAAAAAAATATCGCTTGTTTTTGCTATAAAGATATGACTAAAGTTTGAACACAAAGGAGAGATAAAATTATGCAAAGTTGAAGTATTTTCAAAAGTAAAGCTTACTGAAGAAGCTAAAAGTAACAGCTAAAAGCAATAGAAAGATAGTGAATAAACAGATTAAATGAGCACTTTGTGATTTGTATGGGAATATTTGTGATTCACAGATTGGTATCCATCTTTAATGTTTTATTTTTTTAATATTCCTATGTTGTTGTTTTCTTTTGAATTTGAATGGCTATATTCTCCGTGGACTGGATATTTGCTGCCATACCTCTACAAGAGCATTGATGATGGGGAGAAATAGATTCATTTGTATGTAGATCAATTTTGACACTAAGAGGCATTGCAATTAATACAGCTGATATTCAAAGGCTTACCTCTCCAAACTATTATATACTAAATAAATAAATTATTCCTTTTCTATATACAATAAATAAATAAGTCATATCTTTTGAAACAATAAAATAGTAACCAAATTTCAAAAGCATATTTTCAATTATTAAAATATGATACTCATCAACTGCATCATTAATATATTTATTTTAATTTTGAATACAGTAGATAAAAATTATGCTTCTATAATTCAGAACATACTTCTGCAATTTAGTTATAACATGATGCTTTAGAAGGAAAATGCAGCATGATTTATAAATTTTTTACACATATTTGTTGCAGTTAATATATATATATATATATTATGTAACCGTGACCCCCTTTATATCCCCCGAGATTACGGGCTTCGAAACAAACATGACATAGCGTAAGGCTTTATTTTTTTTCTTACATCGACAGTTATTCACGATCCACATAAGGGGGCGCCAGATACGATTATTTAAGTTGATTTTAACTACTCGCATCACCTTACATCATGTCAAAACGATTTCGAAGTCTAATCCCACCCACTAGCTCAAACTCCCAGCATGGACCAATAAGGTGTCTCAAGGTTGTTACATGTTTGTTTCTAAAATGACTCCTCCCGGAGAAGACGCGTTGTCCGCTAATGAAGATCAGCAAGGTTTTCTAACAAGTCGATCACGGCGTAAAGATCATTTATTGGTTATCACTGACCTATGAGGTTGTTCGCTTACGCCCCGAACACAAGGCTTACAAGTTCATCCCCCCGCTTTATTGTACATAACATAATTTATTGACGTTTACTTTGATTATAGACCCGCCCGCTCTTAAATCTATCTTAACTAAGGTGAAATAAGAAACATCGTGACTTACGGCACGATGGTGACATAATTAATAAAATAACTAAATGAAAATTAAAAATTAACTAAATCTACTTCAAAGATAAGTTATCAAAGAATAAATAACTACGGTTTTGATTGTGTGTGAAAAGATTTGAGATATGCTCGACTTGATTAGATATTGAACAAGTTTATTAAATATGAAAAGAAAACATTATTAATTGATTTATTACAAAACATTATTAATTGATTTATTACACACGCGCACATACATTCACGCCCACAGAGAACCATAAGTATTCATAACACAATTTGAATAACGAGAAAGTTCCTTTCTATTTGATAAATATATAATCTTTCCTTAGATTCACTTAAGTTCAAAGTTCATGTTTACAAAGTTCAGTAACAAAGATAAACTATTATGACGAGGAAAGTCTTAAGATTTATTTGAGTAAATTTATGTTGGTTAATTACGAGATTGCCTTACGAGTTTATTAATTGAGTGAGTGAACAGAATAAAAAAACATATTTACCTAGGATTTGTCTTGGTTGCAACGAAGGTCGATTGGTCTGGACGAGTTTGGGTGTTTCACGGAACATTTCTTTTTATTGGGAGCATTCACTTAACACGACGATGTTATCAGAATTTCATAGCTTCGGAGATATTTCAGTAGCGGAGCGCCGATCAGTCACTGAAGGGTTTATTAGCCCCTCATGACAGTCGACGCTCTTGGTATTAATTTCATGATGATCATTTTAAATATTGAGGAATAACCAAGCTAATTCAGAACAATTCTAATTTTAAATAAAAGCATAAGCATCGGAATAAATGAGCAGGTGGTAATTCAGCGTACTGAGAATTGGAAAATAAAAAAAACACAATAATGGGAATGTACCAATCGAAATGAATCGAATCGAACTGAATCCAAACAATTCTTTCCAAATTAATTCCAAAATTAATCCTTGAACAGGTTTTGACTAGTATTTATAAAGGTTGATCCATATCTTGGGATCCAATCTACCCCCATAGTTCCCTGTTCTTGGAGTTGTCGTTCAGGTCCGCGTTTGAGGTACCTGTTCACTCACTCTTTGTGCTAAAGGCAATATTTATTTTGAGACAATCTCATTTTGCAATCTCACTCAACCAACCTTATTCCTTCACACCTCGAAGGCATGCGGGTGTGCGTGTGTTTTACTAGAACAATACAAGTTATTTTACATTTAGAAGTCGAGCATTTATCTTTTCCTCAAATCTTTTCTATAAGTTTTATCCTAGTTAAAATTATATTTCTAAAATAAACATTTTTTAATTCCCCGTGGTGATTTTGATTGATAATTATTTTTATTATTTTAGGAGTGCATATTATATTTTATTATTTAGGAAAGCAAATTATTTTTTGTTATTATTTTTATTATCTAAAGGCTTTAATCATTTAATTAGACGTTTTACCGTCTGCATTTTATCAATGTGTTTTATAAATGTATTTATGAGAGAAAGAAAACTATTACTAATTACGAAAATAAAGTTACGAGTGTTTTATGTTGCTTGCTGGTGTGTGTGTGTTTATCGATGTATCCTAGATTTAATATTGATGTAACGCTGTCTCGTTACAATTATAATTGAAATAATATTTTTAACGGTTTACAAACAATTCCAAACAATCTTTAAATCCGCAGAAGTACTTTCGGTTACTTTCTAACCTGCCTCAACTGCCATAAAATTTTATTTGAGGCAGGCTTAGAAAGTAACCGAAAGTACTTCTGTGGATTTAAAGATTTTTTGTAATTGTTTGTAAACCGTTAAAAATATTATTTCAATTATAATTACAATATAATTAACGAATATTTTATTTATTTTATATATATATTAAACCGGGTCCAATGAAAGAGAAGTTAATTTTTCTAGGTTTATTTATTTTTTAAAATATTTTTAAATCAACACAGAAATGGACCAGCCCTTCAAGCAGACAGGAGAATACTATTGATAAAGCATACCACAATCACATTTCCAGAACGTGGCCCACCTCGACTGCAGGATTCAACCCATAACATCCAAAGCATTTTATTTGTTTTGAGGATCAACCTCAGGCACCAGCCAAATGTAAGTTACATAGTCAGATTGCTTTAGATGACAGGCACATAATCCAGTTCTTGAAATATTCCATGACTAGCTCACACTCTGTCTCAGGGTCCAGCACTTTTACTTAACCCATAAAAGTAATTACACTCTTAAATCAATAGTGACACAGTGACAAGAGAGAAAGAGAATAGACCAAATAATATTTAAGCAAACATTAATATTTATTCAAATGCACACATTGTAATATAACACAATAACATTGAAATTTATATAGAAAACATATAAGTAATTACTCAGGCTAAGTTATGATAGTCCTTCATTAATTAAAGTTCATTCCATTTAAAATAAAGTGTCTATAGACAGTGATAAAAATATATTTAGTTATTTAAAGTATCTTTATCTAGGTTTTCATTTGTGTGTATTTTCCAACCGGTTGGTTTTTTTGGTCTCCAGCGATGGCTTCATGGCTTTTTTTTCCAGGTTTTTGTTGAACAATGAAAGAGTGAGAATATGTGTTAGCTTGACAATCTAGGCATTGGTTCCAGATATTGATTCAGGCAGGGTACTTGATGGTTGAGGGCTTGGGCATAAAGCCCTGTCTGATACTCCTATGGCTTATGTGGTATATGCATTATGTAGACTGTAGCAGTAATGACAGCTTGCTATGGCATTTAATGTTCTCCATAAACTTTGAGTCTGCACTCTGTATAGCTGAACTCCCAATTGAATGAATAATTCAAATTCGTCTGTGTAGCCATAACACTAATAGCAATCCCGACTGATTTACAGACTTAAGAGCAGAATGAATTACAGATTGCAGACCTGACTAATTCTATCACAAAATGAAGGTCGGAACTTGAACTGAACTTGAAATGAATTAAATTATAAATTGAAGAGTGGAATGATCTAGTAGATTGCAGCCTCGACTGTATATCACAAACTTGACTGAAGAACAATAACCAAGTGCGTTTTTATATACCTTTTTCTTTCTTATTGTTTTCCACAGTTTTTTATGTTTATCTATTTTTTAATTAAGATCGTGTCAAGTATTGTTAGCCGAGAAGTCATCACAGCTGCCTTGCAAGCAAGTGGTTGGTTGCAGATGGTTGTGGGTTCGCGTCCCGGCCGATGCTATGACATATGAAAAAAAAAGATCGTAACTTAAAAGTCTGTTTTTAATTATTTTTACATTTGCTTTAATCTTAATCCTTCATTCAGATTCATCTACTATCTCAATAAGATAGTGTACAGTTTTTTAATTAATTCAACTATAGATTTTGATTTTATCGTCAGTCAGAAATCTTATAAAATAATTAATTACATTTTTGAAAGTTTTCTTTTATTAACAAAATTTCATTTTAACTTTCTATATTTACTTATTTATTTTTTAAAAGGGAGTTTCTTTAAAAGAGAGAGAAAAAAGTTTTAAAATCTTTTTCTAATTCTATTTTAGATCTCCCCCACCCCGCCCTCTTTTTAACAAATAGTTTTATTATATTTTAAAATCAAGATATAAGCAATCTTTTTATTTTAATTTAAAAACGTTTTTAGAACCACTCCTTAATTAATCATTACTTTTGGACTATTCTCATTTATTTGATTTTATTTCTTTTT
The DNA here is from genome assembly GCA_028023455.1 of Epiperipatus broadwayi. Lineage (NCBI taxonomy): Eukaryota > Metazoa > Onychophora > Udeonychophora > Euonychophora > Peripatidae > Epiperipatus > Epiperipatus broadwayi. Next base: position 219,801 of record JAQFVV010000664.1, on the reverse strand, counting down.
TAATAAATAAGATCATTTATTTTTAAATGATAATATATGTAACACAGAGTATATGTGTTTCTAACATATATATTTGCTAGTGGTACAATACATATATTATAAATGTAATATAATGAGCATGTCAATAGCTCTTAACAAGCTTTTCAGAATATCCCTATTTTCAGACCAGTTTTTAGCTCTGGATTTTGTCAGTGAGGTGCTAGGATATTCAAGCATTAGATTTAAAATACCAGATCAAGCCCAGCACTTTATCTAATGTTTAACTATTAAATAGAAAACCTGAAATTTTAGACATTCATATGTCTTCAAATCCAGCTATCTAACTTAAATAGCCATATGGGACTGAACTAAGTTAAACATTAGATAAAGTGCTGGGCTTGAAACAGATATTTTGAATCTAATGCTTGAATATCCTGGCCTCACTGATGAAAGCCATAGCTAGACACTAATCAGAGGATAAGGATATTATGTAAAGCTTGTTAAGAGCTGTTCGCATGCTTATTATATAACATTTGTAATACAAGCTTATTAAATTAAGTCACATGATATTGACTTGATTTCTTTGCAATTATTGTTATTGCTTTTAAGGCTTTGGCAATTTTATATTGCTAAAACTATTAATATATGGTGTATCTGAACTAAGTTCAGTCTCATATGGCTATTTAAGATAGATAGCTGGATTTGCATATATATAGATGTCTGAAAAATTTAGATTTTTTAAATTTAATAGTTAAACATTGGATAAAGTGCTGGGCTTGATCTGATATTTTATATCTAATGCTTGAATATCCTAATGCCACACTGACAAAATCCAGAGCTAGAAACTGGTCTGAAAATAGGGATGTTCTGAAAGCTTGTTAAGAGCTAATGACATGCTCATTATATAACATTTAAACTTATTAAATTAAGTCACATGATGTTGACTTGATTTCCTTGCAATATATATATAAATAAACAAAAAGCTCTGGGATAAATTGTAAAATATTCAATGTATCAAAATAAAAAAAAAATTATAGCTATTGTCAGCCATTCTGAGTAACATTTAACAGTCAAGATTTGTTTCTTGTTTTTTAAAATTTTAATGGTAAAATGCTATTCAGAATGGCATACATGCTATATATACAGTATTTATGAGACTGAAATAAGGTTTTTGGCTGAAAAATAGTTATAAGAAAAAGTGTAGTTTAATAATATCATTTCTTTATTTTTATTAATATATCAAATTAGTGGTATATTCAAGAGGATGAAATTCATATTTAAATGTAAAAGGTTTTACTGAATCAGTATTAGTTAATTATATATTTGTGCTTGCATATATAAAAATTGAGTTTAACTCACTATAATAAAAGGATAAGATTTATAGAAAGTCTGAGTTAAAAATAAATTCAAATGAAGTCAATGAAATGAAAAGAGTTGATAAGAAAAACGATGAAGTTAAATATTGAGCAAAAAGTTATCGTTCAGGTTAGTACTTATAGAAAATAAAAATAACAATAAACAAGTTAGAATGAGAATTACTAGTATTAAATAAATATAGGGGATTTGAACTCAGACTTTCAAGCACCTTCACTATCCACACTATCTCATACTACTGATACACATGACCACACATATGCAGAAAAGATAAATAATCACTAATATACATATTTTGTGCTAAAAAAATTTAGTAAGTTATTGTGACTTATTAAAATCAAATTAGAAAATAATAGGCTTAGTAAATTGTTTGTTTGGGATTCAGTGGGACTACTAACTCCCTTATTTTTGTTTCAATCCCTCTTCACATACATCATGCATCATATAGAATATGTATTGTTTATTAAACTGCAAGCGTATGGTACTTTTCAACATGCACATATATGCATAATACTTTTTATATGTATAGATCACATATATAAATTAAGATTATAGTATAAACAAAAATGTAAATAATAATAATAAATCGAGGAGGTAAATTTACAAGTTTTACAGAATGTATTTTCACTAATGTACTCATTGAAGTAGTAAGAAAAAAAGGCCTCTTACCATATTTTTATTTTAAAAGTAACTAAATAATGAAATAATTGATTTTAGTTGTCATTAAATTTGCTCTGAATGATATTCTTTTTTTTTCAATAAATCTTTTTCTTATAGAAACATAATAGTGATATTGTTATCAAGAAGTTAGGTTTTCTCTAATTGATCTGATATTTTAAATTAGTATCAACTTTCAGTATTATACTTAGATTTTTAAAGATTTTGTTTAATTATTATAATCAAGGTGTTAAAAGTGAGATGTTGTCTCCAGCCTTGTATAATTAATTATGAGTTTAATAATGGTAATCATGTATTTACCTTGCTATGACATCATTACTCTGAAGGTGTACTACTCTAATCTTCTGATCTTTAAGATAATGTCACCTAAGGATTTGTGGAACAAAGTTAATCACTAAAATTTGTCTGCATATCATGTGGAAACATTATGTCAAAGATTGCAAGATTTTGGTTTCACTTTTTTTTTAAAAAAACAACATCAACAAATTTAAAACTTATTACGGTTTTTTTTAGTTCTGCTTGAAACGGTATTATTTAGCCATCATCCCATTTCATCTATTATGTTCTATTGTAGTTAGTATCTTTTCCACCAGTTCAAACCCTCACAGTCCATGTATATAATCAGAAAAATTTATTTTGATATGTAATAGAATATATTTACGTGTATGTGTGGATGTGTGCGCACATTTAATGTATTAATATCTGTATGCGTATAATGTATACACAGTTATAAATTTAAAATTAATAAAATGATATAATTAAATTAAGTTGTGGGAATATTATTATATGTGGGTAACCACTTACATATATATGTGAGAGAAGACATAATGCAATAGATTTAAAGAAGCATTATAACTCTTTTAAATTAATAATATAAAATTGAAATATTCTCGGTTAAAAACTCTTTATTTAAATGCATTGGTATAAAAATTTTGATTCCTGGGATAGTCTCAAACACATATACAATAAAATGTTTACAAAGTTAATAAACATCACATGACCACCACTTCTTATGCTTGTGTATAACTGTTGTTAAAACAGGCAAAACTCACTATACGTATTGCCACACACAGCAAGCTAGAGTAATCAATGGATGCCAGAAGGCTTGTGCATAAAATCCCCATCTAGTGCCTACTAATCTAATATCCCCAGACTAGTTTCAGTGCTCTCAGATCCAAGGCTCCTCACTGGCAAAGGCCCAAGCCTTCTGGCATCCATTGATGTGTGTGGCAATACATATAGTGAGCTTTGCCTGTTTTAAAAAAAAGTTATCTGTTTTTTTTTTTTAAAAAATCAAATCTCTCAGATTAGTCATGTCAGTGTCTTCATTGCCATGATAACGTTCATGAAATCTTCCGATGATGCTTACCAGCAGAAACAATGTTGAGCATAATGATGTCATAGCAAGATAAATACATGACTACCTTAATAACTCTTAAATGCCATATTCTGTCTGGTTGATAAATTAATTTCACTCTGGATTACCAACAATGTTGACAAAGATATGTTTATAAACAGCAGAGCAACTAAGAATAAGTGGATTCATTCTATTCTTGATTTTTTCATTCAACATTTAGAGTGCTTTTAAGCTATAGCTTGGGGGGAAATGATTTACTCCCTTTGTTTGCATATACATTGAGCTGTATTTAATTGGTTCTTTAGTATTTTCCAACTGATGAGGTATTACCCTGAACCATATCAGTCTGATCTTCAGATATTTACGATAATGTCTCCAAATGATTTGCAGACAAATGCAATCGCTAAAATTTGTCCTCAAATTACACAGACCCGGCACGTTAAAGATCGCAAGATCAGACTGATATGGCTTCAGGGTAATACATCATTGGTTGGAAAATATAAAAAAAAAGTACATGTGTGCATCAAAATAATTTAGAAATTAAAAGTAATTAAGTGTAAGTTTGATAATTTAGAAATTGAAAGTAACTAAATGTAAATTTTATAATTGTGTATAAAATTTTTTTTGTAAATTTAAAATAAATAGACAAATAAAGAACACTTTTCCCGATTATCTGGCATTAATGGTGACCTGGAAAATAACTTAAAACATGCTCTATATTACAAATTTTTATAACAAAAAAAAAATCAAAAAAATGTACTTGCGTTAGAAATAAGCTTATCTTTACAACATTTCTGACAGTATTTAACTCAATTATTCATGTTAAAAATATATAAAACAAACAACTTGAAAATGTGTCTCATTTTTTGACTGAAAATTAGAAGTCAGCACGTAGCACTGTAATGGGTGGGGGGGGGTTGGGTTGTTTTTGACGTGACGAAGGCACGGCCAATATTATGTTCAATTATAAAATACAAAACCACCGACAATGCCAGACATTGTATTACTCTCATAGCTGTATTTTTTATAATTGCGGATGAATTAAAAAAAAAAAAATCTGTATAATATAATTCAGAAATTAAAAATAAAATTAATTGATTGTTCTTTTTATAATTGCAGAAGAATTTACAAAATAATCTACATCAAAACGACATTATTTATTAGAAACAAAAATGAAAATTACTTACAAATAGGTCCACTGTGGTGGACTAGTAGCAAAATCACAAAAAATAGACAAATGGCAAAATTTCCCAAAGCTCTCTCCGATTTTTAAATCTTGCAGGTCAAAAAAATCCAAAAATTGGATTAATCATGTCAGTGTCTTGGTTGACATGACAACATTGTCATGTCATAATCGATGATGTTTGCCAAAAGGAAAATCGGTAAGTATAAAATGTCATCAGTTGAATAATACTAAAGTACCTGTAATTTAAAAATTTACATATTAAATCTTGTTTAATTATTATAATCAAAGTGTTAAAGTGAGATGCTGTCTTTAGCCTTGTATTACTATTTATGAGTTAAATAACTCCTAATTGCCATATTCCATTTAGTTTATAATATCACCCTGAATTACAAACAATGTTGACAAAGCTATGCTTATAAACATCAGAGCAACTAAGAATAGATGGATTCATGCAATTCTTTATTCCTTTGTTCAATATTTAAAGTGCTTTTAAGTCATAGCCTGAGGAAAAGTGATTTACTCCCTTCGTTTATTATATTTTTTTTCATATGTCATAGCATCAGCCGGGACATGAACCTACAACCTCTGCAACCAACTACTTGCTTGCAAGGTAGCTGCGATGATCTCTCGGCTAACAATGCTTGAATGTTTTATTACACAAAATACTGCATCTCAAATTTAAAACAGACTATAGAGAAAGAATAAAATACACGCACTTTCAACATAAACCAAAGAAATTTTAATATTTATAATCATATAAAGCATTCAGAAATGGAAAAATGGCTACTGGCATATGCTAAAATTTATTTACAAATTTTACTTTTTTTTTAAAACATAATAACATACCTTTCAAAAGTAACCTTTATTAGTGCAAAAAACAAAAAAAAACCCATGATAATATATAGTGCTTTAATTTCATAAAAATTTTTAATTTTAATGTTGTTTTTATATATTTTTGTTTGTTTATATTTTTCTTTGGATAACATATAACTGAAGTCATGTAGTACATAACAGTACTGTATAATTTTAAATAGTGGATAGATGAAAATAATTAAAGAAATAATAAAAGAAAAGACAAGAAGCTTTGAGATGTGAATTTGGAGAAAATGAAAAAGAAAATTTAGAGAATTAAGAAGTTGAAAAATAGTATGAAAAATAAGTGATTTATTAAGAAAATGAGGAAAAAGAATTGAATATTTTGCAAATATGTAAAAACAAAAATATCCTTTAATATATACTAAAAGAAACAGCAGAAAGTGTGAAAAAAAAAGTGCATAGGTGATTTAAAGATAACAACTATAAGTATTACAAAAATGGACAAAGCTTCTTGGATTCTTCTCCACCCAATGGGTACTTTTACATGTTTGATGAATTAGATCAAACAATATTAATGGAATCGTTTGGTATTCAAAAAAAAAATTCAGGTCTAAACTGATCAAATATTGACTTGATATTTTTTCTCATTGACTTGAATTCTCAAAAGCCTTTTGCCATCACCTCAGTTTATCTATTCTTTTCATTTTTTTTAATTATTTAGTGTCTAACATTTCCATCCATATCTTAGTTTGAGCAATTATTATTTTTAAAGATGCATTTGAAAATCTTTTCCAGATTTTTATTGCAACCACCCAGTTTATTCTCCTTGTTGGAACTTTGGAATTTTTATTTTGAATTGAATTTTTAATAGCAAAAAATTTAAAAATGTCATAATTTAATAAAGTCAATAGACACTACATGTTTTAAATAATTGTTCTTTTTTTTTTTTTTTTTTGATAGAAAGCAAGCTTGCACCATTCTACACTCATTGCCAACTCTTATGCTAGTGTTTCCCTGAGGGTTTGTGATGATGGTATTTTAGTTATATTTTTATATTGGACTATTTCCATCATCTAATATGAGTATCTAAAGACATTCAATACTCATATTAGATGATGGAAGTAGTCCAATATAATAATACAACTATTATGCTAGATTATTTAATATTTCTTTCATTATTAGTATGACAACAACAACAACAAAGGCCAATTAATTAGACACTTATAATTAAAATATGATATATGTTCACATAGAGCTCATAGATTTTAGTCATCACGTTTAGAATTTCAACACAAATGTTATTACTATATCTATAAGGGAAACGGAAGTATCTGACCCCCCACTAAGTTATATGACGTCAAAAATAAAGAGAGAATGTGGTTGTTGCTTCCGTTTCAATTACAGATTAAAAAAAAACTTATGCTTATTTATTAATATATATATGTAGGACACATACACCGAAAATAACCTAGCATTATAACCACTAAACATTTTTTATTATTAATCAATAAGAACAAATTGAAAAGAAATAATTCAGCTAAAAATTTTTTTGTTCGCTTCAATCTACTGGATGAAAAATGACAAATAATTTTAAATAATGATACTGCTACTAATATATATATATATTTTTGCATAGTTTACAAACTTCAAGTTTTAACTATTTATTTTATAAAGTATATATACATTTAATATTATAAATTTATTTTCCACTTTTTAAAATTAATTAATAAAGATTTTTTTCTCAGTTTTTTGTTAAAGTAATACATTGAAAAGGCTTACACCTGCATTTATATATGTAATATATGCGGGATTCGAACTCAGACTTTCACACGGCCCACAATTGCTGACCCACCTGATCATACACATGTTGAAAAAATAAATAATCACCAATATATGTATTTCGTGCTAAACCAGCACTCATCAGTTGGTCCAGATTACTATCTCCACACATATATGCAATCATTGCTCAGCTTTATATTAAGATAGCCAATCTTCATGTTTTAATGGACACACTTCAAACTATTTCAACCCACAACTCTTCAGCCTTCCATTTCATTGTTAAAGTAATTTAAATGTAATACTATTATTATATGTAATCCAGTTTTTAAACTGGAAATCAAATTTCTATATAACTTATTTCTAAATATCTATAAAAAGGAACACATACTCCCCAAAGATTAAATAAATTTTTTTTTCAGAGACTTGAAGAAATTTTAAGAGAAGTGGCAGCAACTAATTTAATGCTCTTAAAAACTGAGAGGAAATCTATGTGCTCAATAAAAGTAAGATTATAGTAAATAAAATAGACCTACCCATATTAAAGGTGCAATTAACCTATCTTCAAAAAAATTTAAATCCAGAAAAAATTATAAGAAATATTTTAAATTTTCTTATCTACCAGACTATTATTTTTAATGTGCTTAGGATTTTCTTAAATTAATTTTTTTAAAATTTAATCTTGAATATATGAATAAAATGCTGTAAGTAAATTACTATAAACATACTGAATATATATATATTTAAAAAAAAACATTCGTAAAATATTTGTACATTTAAGAGGTCTAGTTGACAGAACACTCTTTTATTCATTCTCATAATTTTGTTTGAACATCTAAGGGTCAACAATATGAGATGGCATGGAGAGTTGAGGGTCATATGAAAGGCTGAGTTCGAATCCCACATACATTACATATATAGATATATTTCGTTTATTATTTCTAAATAATACATGGGCAATTTAAAAGTATTGCAGTTTGTAATGTAATTGACTATTTATTAGTCTGCATTACAGTGACATGTTTATTTCATGTTTACAGAGGTTTATTTAAACTTCAATTTATCAATATTTCATACTCTGTTGTCAAGTTGCAAGCTTTAAGTGTCCATATATATTCAATGAACCATTAGTAAGAATGGATTCCATTCTTGCTATTAAAAGGTGTGAAGGTTGCCTTGACAGCAGTGAGAAATATTGATTACTATATTTTACTGTGAATGTTTAGGTGGTTACTGGTTGGAACTTTATATATATATATATATATATATATATATATATATATATATATGTAATATATAATATATTAAAACCAACATCATTATCAACCATTATCAATCCACTGCAGGATGAAGGTCTCTCCAAGTTTAATCCATCTTCTCCGATCTTTAGCTTCTCTTCTCCACATCACCCCTACACATTTTCTTATTTCATCCATCCATCTTACATGTGGTTTCCTTCTGGGTCTTTTACAATCTCTTGGAATCCAGTTTAAAATTTCAATTGTCCATCTATTATCATCTCTTCTAGCAATATGTCCAGCCCAACTCCACTTCAATCTTTTAATTTTTTCAATGAGGTCAGTAACACCTATTTGTTCTCTTACCCATACATTGCGTTTTCGATCTCTTCTTGTTACTCCCAACATACATCTCTCCATACTTCTTTGAGTGGTCTGAAGTCTCTGTATTGATCTTCTATTAAGTGTCCAAGTCTCAGATCCATAAGTAAGAACTGGTAAAACACATTTGTTAAAAACCTTTCTTTTCAAACACATAGGCATATTTCCTTTTAATATCAAGTTATTTCTACCAAAAGCACTCCAACCAAGTTTAATTCTATGATTAATTTCCTCTATTATGTTTCCATCTGTATTAATAATCTGACCAAGGTATTTGTAACTCTTAACTTCTTCTAATTCATCATAATCAATCTTTATTTTCATATTTGGAGCAAATCGATTAAACATTACTTTAGTCTTTTTAACATTTATCTTTAGTCCTACTTTCCTACTTTCATCTGATAACTCCTGCAACATTTTCTGCAGCTCGGAAGCATTATTTGCAAAAACAACTACATCATCTGCGAAATCTAAATGACTTAAATAATCTCCATTTACTTTCACTCCTTTAGTTTCCCATTTTAATCCACAAAATACTTCTTGCAGCACTGCTGTAAAAAGTTTTGGAGATATGGAGTCACCTTGTCTTACACCTTTCTCAATGTTGACTTTCCCAGTATCATTATGTAATCTAATTGTTGCTGTTGCATTTTTATAAATATTCTTTAAAATATGACAATATCCTGGATCTATACTTTGATGATCCAATGCTTTAATCACTGAAGAAATGTTTATAGAATCAAATGCCTTTTCATAATCTACAAATCCAAAACATAATGACAACTCATATTCATTTGTCCTTTCTATAACTTCTCTCAATACTTGAATATGATCTACTGTACTAAAACCACTTTTAAATCCAGCTTGTTCTCTTGGTTGGTGAAAATCCAAGGTTCTCTGTAGACGAGTTGTAATTATCTTGGTAAAAATTTTATATAAAACTGATAAAAGGCTGATAGGTCTGTAATTTCTAATATCTTCTTTATCACCTTTTTTAAATATTAATATTATTACTGCATTCTTCCAATCATCCGGTACATCTTTATCATTTAGACATTTGGTATATAACTTTGCTAATATTTTTTCTGTTTCTTCACCTGCTTCTTTTAATATATCAATTATAATTCCATCATTACCTGGAGCCTTTCCTTTTTTCATACATTTAATTGCATTTCTCACTTCTTCATTTAAAATTCTGGGAAATTCGGAAGATGTAATAGATATAGGAGGTACTTGTTCTTTATTACTATATAATTCTTGATAAAAATCTTCTACCAATTTCATAATGTCATCCCTCTTTTTAGTAATAATTCCATCTTTTTTCCTTATTGCAGATATAAATTTCCTACCAATACCAAAATGTTGTTTTACATTCTTAAGACTTTTATTTTCTTCTACAGCTTTTCTTGTTAGTTCACAGTTATACTTTCTTATATCATTTTCAACTCTTTTCCGCACCATTTTACAAAATTCGAGATATTCAATTCTTTTTAATGCATCATTCTTGCATATCTTCATATTCCTTCTTTTCTTCATAAGTTCTCTAGTCTCAGTAGAAATTTTATTAGTCAATTGCTGCTTTTTTCTACCAGCTATCTTTGTTGCAGTTTTTAAAAGTGTATCAGTTATTTTCATATTAATTTCATTCAAATCTGAATCATGTTCAAAATCTACTAATACTTGAAACCGATTTGTAAGTTCTAATTTAAATTCATTAGAATGTTTCTGAAGATTAGGAATATCAACTGTAAATATAGTTTTTCTTAATAATTTTTGTCTCTCTAGTTTTACATTAACATGTATCTTACCCCTTACTAATCGATGATCACTTCCTGTGTTAAATTTATTAAGAACATTACAATCTTGAAATATGTATTTCCTGTTAGTCAAAATATAATCCAATTCTGCTGTACCTTCATTTGGATGCTTCCATGTCCATTTCCTTCTAACATTTTTCTCAAAAAAAGAATTCATAATATAAAGTTTTTCCTTCTCTGCAAACTCCACAAGTCTATGTCCTCTCTCATTTCTATTACCATAACCAAAATTACCTACAACACTTTCATCTTTCATTTGTTTACCAATTCTAGCATTAAAATCTCCCATAACAATTTTAAAATGTTGTTTACTCTGATCAAAAGCCTTTTGTACATCCATATAAAAATCTTCTACTACTTCATCACTGTGAGAACTTGTTGGGGCATAAACCTGAATTATCTGCATTTGATATCTGCTATTAAGTTGTATAACTAATCTTGCCACTCTGTGTGATACACCATCAATCTCCACAATATTGTTCTTCCACTTTTTATTTATAATGAATCCTACTCCACTTGTATTTCCAATATTTGTGCCTTTATAATAGAGCATATGTCCACTTTTTAAATCAATTGTCTCTTCACCTTTTCTTCTAACTTCACAAAGTCCAATAATATCCCATTTAATATAAGAGAGTTCTTCTTCTAATTCTTGCAATCTTCCTTCACTTGAAAGTGATCTGCAGTTGTAAGTACCTAAATAAAAAGTCGTCATCAAATGGCAGCCTGGGTCCGCCTCCAGGATATTCTTAGCACCCTCCGCCTTCGGCCACCAACCAAGGCAGCGGTTGGTGACTTTACAGCCTCCTGGGATTAAGGGCCATGCTTTATTTTTGTCTGTCATAATTGTATAATTGGGAATCGTCTTTATCATTTACACAAACATTCATTCTGCCTTATCAGGCACTGAGAAGAAAGACCATGGTGTTTCTTGATCTTAAACTCAGAGGTAAAAAGCCAATAAACTCACCACGCTGGCTAATGCGTGTTGGTGAGCAGCCCATCCATGTTCGTATACTATATGAATAAACATATAGTAATAACAGCTGCAACGACAAGAACGTATGGAGTGGACATTAGGAATTTGCCCTGCTCGGTTCCTTTAAGGCCTCCAAGAGGAATCAAAGGGTCTCCTTTCAGTTAATAGCAAACTCCTTTCTGCAGCCATATATATATATATATATATATATATTGTAACCTCAACATATCGTGCCGATCACATTGCGGCACCAAAAATTGTAACCATTCGCTTGCCCCTTCAACTACCCATCGTGCTTGTAACCATAAATTGTGTGGTCCCAACTACAGAAACGCAAATGCACTAAGAATCGTAACTTCTATCACTGATCAATTCCCGTTGCACATTGTCAGCTATTAAGAGCTGTATCCAAAAGCATATCATGCTATCTATTTTATGCACGAAAGACCACAATCAACATCTGGGGCAACTTACCACAGACCAAACTAATGATCTAACATAAACTTTTTATGATTTAATTTGATCGCAGCCAGGGTGTACCGCGAAGAACTACCATAGTATTATGATAAAATACTTTAATCAAATTATAAGTGTAATGCTATTATTTTCAAACCTTAATTTGCAATTTTTATTGTATGAGACCCGATGGCCGACCATGTACAAGATGGCATAATTTGTGGAATTACACAAGATTATGAAATTTTAAACCATCTATATGATTTCTAATACAAATGCTAGTCTAGGTAAAGCTTTGCAATAAATAAACATAAATACTTGGGTTCTTTTTTTATAGTTTACTATATTACTGAGACTCTTATTATACTGACAAATGACAATTTAAAACGTTAAGTAAATATTCAATCATGTTATTATCTGATAAATCTGTTTACAGGTTTAATAATCAATTTATTTTGTGTACTAGAATCAACTACGCAAAGCCAAAATGATGGAAAAGGTAAATGGGATTTTATTGTACCTTACACATCATAAACTACCAAAGACGAAAAGCATCTAAATGTTTCTCAAAAAAAAATATCAATAAACTCTTATATCATGTTGACGATAGTATGTACTTCAATGTATGCTCTATCCAAGGTTATGATTTCTGATTTTACGAATGACACATAGCAACGGCACAGTAAGTTTAATTATAAATCAACTTTTATTTACAAAATTATGAATAATAAGTAATTAATTCCAATGTTATAATTAAAGACATAAATAAACAAATAAAATAAATAAATTATAATTCCATCGACTTTCTTCAATAACATCTCATAGGTACAGTTTTTAAGAACCTAATCATACCTTATATTTCAATTTGATACAATGAATATTGAGAAAATTATACTAAATTCAGCATCAACTCATGAAATATTTAACGTCATTTCCAGATTCAATAAATCCATACCGTAAACTTATAATAATATAATAAATAATATTATGTCTGTAGGATTTAGCTACAATGCAATCATTAAATAAAGTGATAATTTAAACTTACACTCCGGTAAATAATAATCAACCAACAGTTAATTATTATGAAGTAACTTGAATAGAATGTCCTGCTACAAGTTGATGATCTAACTTATAAATTATGCTTACAAATGAAAGAAGATGATGTAGCAGATTAACTAAAATACTTTGCCCAACTTATATCTATGAAGTAAAACATATTCCTGTGGATGTATTCATCTACACGGAGGAATTAAATAACACTAAACGTTTTGTGGATTTATACACCATCATAAAGCAATAAGTACAAGTACATCATTCCGCGGATTAACCACCAGCACAGGAATGAGTGTAAAATACAAAAATGGCAATAAAGTAATCTGCGGATTAACCACCAGCACAGATTAATGCCCTTTACATTCTAAAACAACATTACTATTTACTTCACATTAAAGTGCAAAATCATCCCCCTCAGTTATTCTGACCATTCAGAATACACTAACACTTTAGCAAATGTGGGTTCTTGCATAATAAATGTTACGCTAATCAGGACAACTAATGTACTAACTTATCTTTCTTAAAATAAAACATGTGTAATATAATATAAGTAATATTAGTATAGGAATATAAATCTGGAAAGACTAACAAAATAACTCATAAAGATTAATACATCTCATGAATTCATTCAGTACTTTTTAAGCTTTTTCGCAAGCGCTATCCTCTTGAATAAATATTTTATTCAACCCCGATTAATTTAAACTTAATAAAATATAACTTATGAACTTCACATGCAAGTTCATATAACTATAAAATTAAAGTAATGCATTATTCATCAAATACATAAAATTTAACAGGTGTGTGTATGATATAAATTAAACGTATCGCATTTTATAGCTCAACACATGAATTAGAGCAGGTGTGTGTATCACAAATTGGATTATATAGCATTTTATAACTCCAAATATGATCTGTGGAATCCATATACGATGTGTCGAACAATAAATATACAAAGTAATAGCTATAATTATAGTTAAATTCCATTCATGCAATTTTATCCATTTGTATTAGTTATTATAATCACTATTAGATTGACGATTTTACGTGGCTCCATAAACATGAAACAATTTCAAAACATGACACGCAGAATTTAAATGAAAATGTTTTTCATAAGTTATTAATCTCCACATTTCTCTATTAAAATGTTCCAAGTTTATCACATCCATGCTAATATTTATTTATTCACGCTTACATCTAGGAATACCAATTATAGCAATTAATTCAATCATTCCAAACTGACGATAAAATTAGAAAATAGCTTTGATTAACTATTTTGAAGACGGTTTATTATCCAAATGTTAAACAAATTAACTAGCAAATATATGATTGGCATTGTAAAGTTAAATATCAATTAATACTATATTTTATTAGAATTAGAAACGGAAATATTAAACTATATTGATGACTTTAACATTTTACTTTAATTTAAACTTCTTCTTTTTTAAAAAGCAAATTTTCATATTCATAAAACTTCTGTAATTAAAATACTTATTTAATTTTTCCAAATTGTAGAATAATAAACATTTTAAAACATACCAAACTCTTGCAATTAATTCTTTTAAACTGGGAAGCTCCGACATTTTAAAAATGTAATATTGGAAAATTTTTACCGATGATCTGATCCACTTGGCCAGCCGACTTGAACAGACTTTTAAATTTAGCAATTCATCTTATAATTAAATACCACTAGGTTATTTTTACGTTTATAGCAAATTTTGTGGTAATCCGTTTACTTATTAACTATTTCAAAATAAGCTTATCAAATTTACACCATCTGCCCCTACCATTTTCTTTTCTTTCTCCCTCCAAAAGCAAAACTAACAGACGATCTTCTCTTAAATTCGCGCTCTTTTCTTTTATTACATTGAGATGCATACGTAATTACTGTATTTATTTTTAATAATTAATTTTAATTGAACAAATGGTTTTTTAATTCAATGGAAATAATAATTTAAGATCATTTTAAACAAATAAAAATAAAATATTATTTTAATAATATTTTACCAAATTTTAATATGTTGTCAAATTTTTAAAAAGTTAAACATTTTGATATGAGTTAGTATATGGAACGAAGCAAATTTAAATTTATTAAAATAATATAAGAGAGTAATCTGTTCAAAGTGCAAATCAAGCCAATCAAATCACCAAAGGAAGAAAGAGAAATTTTTATACCAGTTACATCAATTAATATATTTTATACTAAAATATATGGTTACAGTTTATATATATATATATATATATATATATATATATATATATATATATATATATATATATATATATATGCAGGTTTAAGCCTGTATAGTATATTAATTTACATTTAAGTTTGACTTTTGTAGTTAGGTAATTCTAAAATTTTACAAAGTATTTGCAATATTGTAGATGTATAAGTTCATAAAGCATGCAATGATCTAAAAATATAGTAGCCATTTTTTTATTAATGGGTGAATGAAAACAGAGACTAGATTTAAATTTTATTGTATAATTATTTTGTACAACAAATAATCAAATGGCACACTTCTTGGAAGATTAGAGGAAGTTCAAGCGTTTAAAAGTACAAAGGTGAGTCACAATCCAGATTTGAACCCTAAAGTCTACCATTATAACTTCACACCAAACTCTCTAATATAATGTAAATAAAATAATCATAAGTCTATAAATTGTATAATACATATTTTAAAATTAATTAAATCCCAAATCATTTTAATAATAATTCTGTGAAATCATACCATTAAATTTTTGTTAATAACTTCTTTATTTTTATGACTTAAAAGATAATGTTTATTCTTTTTTGAAAAGAATAAACTTTTAATATTTTCTTATTAGGTTCTATTATTTATTTTTGAATGCAACATATAAAGCCATTAGTTTAATAATTAAGATTTAAAATATTCAAGTTCTTTATTAATCAATAATAGAAGAAAAATCATCAAGGAATTTTAAAACAATACTGAGTTTGGTACTCTTATCAACAAATTTTAGTTTGGATGGCTATCGTTTTAAAAATGGAGGTTGAAAAATGGACAGAGTTGGTGAGGCACTGCACAGATTCCAATGCACTGCTGCTTCTAATAAATTAAACTGTAGTATATTTCATCATCACACGATCACTATTTCTTATGCTAGCACATAACTATTGTTAAAACAGGCAAAACTCTCCATACAGTAGTGCCACTCAGTGCCAACCAGAGTAATCAATGGATTCCAGAAGGCTTGTGCATAAAATCCCCATCTAGTGCCTACTCATCCAATATCCCCAGACTAGTTTCTAGCTCTAAGTGCAGTGCTCTCAGATCCAAAGCTCCTCACTGATGAAGACCACAAGCCAGAAACTAGTCTGGGGATATCGGATGAGTAGTCACTAGATGGGGATTTTATGAACAAGCCTTCTGGCATCCATTGATTACTCTGGTTGGCATGGAGTGCCACTACTGTATGGGGAGTTTTGGCTGTTTTTATATTTCATCATAAAAAAATATGTACTTCAACTAAATTCATTATTTATACATAAAGCTGTTATTTTATTATATTATATGAAAGTGGGTACCCTATTAAAACCTTATAAAGGCATTAGAATATGTTTCATTAAAGTTTGCTCTAAAAATGTTTAAACATACAATGACACGATCGTAAAACCAAATAATGTTTTTCATATGGTCGGATATGATACTACAGAGCCTATTATTGGAAAATTACATTTTGCCAGATCAGACTTGGGAAATGAATGAACAATGCAAAGCTTTATAAAAGAGTATTTTTTGGTGCCCTGAAGCAGAGTATTCATTGGAGAGGTTGACCCTATTTATTGTTATAAGGATTATTTTAAGAACATTGTAAAGAAATGTAATGTTGATTTACCACTGGAAAGATATTGCAGAGAATAGAAAATGTTGGAGAGATATAATTAGACATGTTATTGAAGGATTTCAAAAAGAAAAACTTTCTGCTGAAGAAATTAAAGACAGTACCATAAAATATCAAATAAATAAAAAAATGGATCATCCTGTTGTATATGTGGATATAATTATGGTTCATAGATTGATTGGTATAGTCATCATAAAATTAATCTTTAGAGTAGTTTTTTTCTTGGAATTACAATGGCCATACTTATTTGAAAGTAGCTATTGTATAAATTTACATATTTTTATTTAAAATAAACATATAAAAGCCACTTTTTGAAGTTTTATCTTTTCAAGATATTTTATTTCAAAGATATTTTTTTGTTATTGTTCTCTCTATATAAATCATCACCTTCCACTAATGTAATGTAATTACATTAGTCAGTTTAAAACGGTCAGTTTAATTAAGGCAGTGAAGAAGATAGAGCTCTGATGAAGACTGCTGGACAGTCAAAACTGTAAGAAAATAAAGAAGTTTTTAAGAAAATTTGTTGCATTAACGTGTATGTGAATAGAGTGTTATAAGCAATGTAATGTAATTGCCTAGTATCCAAGCTTATTCAACTTTGATCACCTTATGATTATTTCAAAATCTTTTGCTTTCTAGATTTTTTTTAATAATTCAAAATAATGATCAAATACGATGATATTAGAATTTGAGTAAGTGTATTCTATTTTAACTTCAGTATTTTTTCATCAATTAAATTAGCAGGAGAAAATAGCCTACATCTTTTTTTAAAATTTACTATATCAGGGTATTTGGTGACATATTGAATTTTTAAAAACCTGACTTTTTTTTATCAAAACAAACTTTATTAAAACAGAAATAAGTAAATAAATAAATACATAATGTTGTATGATAAAAACAATAGGGAAATTAAAGTTCAGTAGGCAGAATCTGCCAAGTGTTAACAAGTAAATAAAAAAATATAAAAATAGAATAAAAATACAATTTTGTATATATATGTCTTTTCTAAAAAAAAAAAGGTAATTTATAATATCCAACCTGGTCTTCAAATGTTAATAAGATCCAGACTTGAGACACAATTTTTACAATAATGTCAGTTTAATAATGTTAGAGCCAAATGCTATATATTGACAGAAAATAGAAAAACTAAGGCAAAACTAAGGCAAACAATAAGGCTAAGTCTTGCATTGATGGTCGAGAGGTCAGCGCGACTGCCTTGCACTTGCAGGAAGTTACCTGGGTTGGGGGTTTGCATCCCAGCTGATGCTATGACACTTAAAAAAAAACAATAAGGCTAAGACAAATAATGATTACCATTAAAAAATAAAAAAAAACTTTTCAACATTCAAAATAATTATTACTTTGTTTTAAACAAAGGCAAAACTCTCCATACAGTAGTGCCACCCTGTGCCAAACAGAGTAATCAATGGATGCCAGAAGGCTTGTGTATAAAATCCCTATCTAGTGCCTCTGAGAGCACTTCACCTAGATCTTAGGATCTAAGATCTAGGTGCAGTGCTCTCAGATCCAAGGCTCTTCACTGATGATGGCCACAAGCCAGAAACTAGTCTGGGGATATTGGATGAGTAGGCACTAGATAGGGATTTTATGCACAAGCCTTCTGGCATCCATTGATTACTCTGTTTGGCACAGAGTGGCACTACTGTATGGAGAGTTTTGCCTTTGTTTACAACAATTATGTGCTAATATAGAGATGGTAATTATGTGATACTTTATTGTTTGTTCATAATTTCTAATTTATCATTAACTAAGTTTAAAATTACATCTTCATTGATAATTTCTTTGTATTTCTCACAAAATTCTGATTCAAAACATATATAATACTTTTTACCTGAGATAATCCATAGCTTCAGAATCGCA
Source organism: Epiperipatus broadwayi (assembly GCA_028023455.1). Lineage (NCBI taxonomy): Eukaryota > Metazoa > Onychophora > Udeonychophora > Euonychophora > Peripatidae > Epiperipatus > Epiperipatus broadwayi. Next base: position 200,963 of record JAQFVV010000664.1, on the reverse strand, counting down.
TAAGAATTCTTCATTTTTATCTTGTACCCCAAAAGTTAAAAAATCTCAAGGTGTCTATAAGAAAAAGATTCATCCTAATAAAATATATAAAATAAATAATTACCAGAAGGTGGATATGCATTTGTCATCATAGCAATTGGCTCCTTGTCTATTCAAAACTAGAAATTGAAGACTACTGTCTGTATCAATGATAAAATGAGTTTCATCTCTTCATTTTATATTTTGGGTGCACACCAATGATGTTTATATTTTTTGTGCACAACAATGACACTATCTTGTTATATTTGTTGTCCCACAGAGATATAATTTATTTGCATATAGCTCATTTGCTAGCTATAGACTTGAAAATAATGTGATGCAAGATGTGGCAAAATTATTGACTCCACAGCATGAGTACCAAGGCATAGGCAAGAATCAGGATTTGATTATTTGCCTGCATAGAATTCCATTAGGTATGAATAACCATTGCGGCTATCACTGCTCACACCACTTGAAACCTCTCTTTATTGGTTTTAAAAGTTTATATTTTCACATGGCTTAGTAAATTTTGTGATTGCTTTATCAACAGCAACCTTTCTGTACATCTGATAATTGGTCTTAAAATTTTCATTGCATTGTTTGAATTTTATTTATAAAAATTATTACTTGTTATACAAACACAGACATGCAAATACAGACACAAACACACTAATGCAAATATAAACACACTAATAAATTATTAAACCTTTGGAAAATTATTATTTTTATAAAATAAGATTGCCTCAAACTTGGATCAGAGCCCCCAAATTATATTGCATATAAATCATTGTTTTCATTATATTTGTATAGAAGTATAATTTATATACTACACAGGCACACTAACATAAATGCAAAAACATTAATAAATTATACATTTATCAAACAGTAAAGTTTTAGATGTTCAAATAATAGAGAAATTAAAATTGAATACTTATATTATGTTTATTTTCAGGATGAACTTGAAATTATGAATTATCAAGAAATCTTGAAACCATTTTGTTAAGGAGTCTGGCCAATAATAAAACTCTGCCTTTGTTTTCTTTGTGCAATCTAGTAAACTGAGCAGAAAAAAAATTAAATGAACCTATTAATAAAAAATCCCAACTGTGTCTGATTTTAACATGCGATATGCCATTTTGAAAAAGAACTCAAGCTATAGAGAATGATGGATGTTGTTAAACATCAGCCTTATGGTTTTCCCTTAATTTGGAAAAAAACAAAACAAAAAAAAATTAATTTCAATAAATCAGCAGTAGTGTGGCAATCATGCTAGTGCATTGAAATAGTTAATTCAATCAGAAGAATCCAATCTTGTTATATCAGACAATATGCTTTGGATTAATGACAAAGCCAAAACTATATTACAGAATAGGACAATCAAGAAATAAAAACAAGTGCAGAAATGCAATATTAAACCTGGAATGTGTGATGTATTATCCTAAATTAAAACCTGATTAACTAAAACAGACATTAATGAATAAATACGTCAATGAGCTATTGATTCAGTATGATTATTAAATTGAGAAATGCCGTCAAAGACTAATAAAAGAAAAATACTAAAGAGACTAAATTGGATATAAAATATTTTGTTTTTGATTATTTTATCAATTGAATTATAAACACATTGATAGAATGTATTGTTATATAATATCAAAAAAAATTAGAAATAAAATTGAGTTAAATGATATATTGATAAAATCACAAAATTTACTTAATAATGTAAAAGCTAAAACCTTCAAAAGATGTGCTTTAAACATGCTTATGTGACAGCCAATCAGATATAATAATGACTGCATGTTTAAAGCGAGTTTTTCAAAGGTTTTAGCTTTCATGTTATTACAATGTTATCTGCTTGTGCTTAATAACTTTGATATATTTAGACTTTATTTAAGTAAATATATTCTAAAAAAATGTGGACATCATGACAGAAACGTAGAACATAGACAGGACAAGTTAATATAAAAGAATTTAAAAAAGGGAAATGCTTTACATACTAGATATTAGTCATAATATTATCAATAAGAAGAAAAAAATGCTTTAGTTTTTTTTTTTTGAATGTAAACTTCAGGCAAAATTTTTTACACTCCTTTTTTATATAAAAAAAAATTGATAATTACATGTATAATAAATGGGCAATTTCTTTCTTCATCTCACCCATACTTCTAGATTTCTTAAAAATTTACTGATACCCAATATTGTTAGATATGCTGTAATAAATTATATATAGACTCATGCAATACACTTAACTTTTATTTAAACAAATATATAAAGCCACAAATTTATATGCTGTTAATACTGTGTGTAAATTAATTATATTTTATTATACAATTTTTAATGCTTGATAATCTCGGCCTCAGGGTGGCCTTTGAGGATTTCATCATCAGATTTTCAATTGGATAAACAGTTGAAGAGTTGGAGGGTGTAGTAGATTGGAGCCTGCCCATTAAAATATGAAGATTGTCTATCTTAATATATATCTGAGCACTTATAGTATATATGTGTAGGAGATGGTGATTATTTATCTTTTCAGCATATATGTGCTTGAGTGTATCAGTGTTATTAGATAGAGTGGAGAGTGATGGGTCATCTGAAAGTCTTTGCTCGTATACCCTATATATAGGTTAATACAGTTTAGTTAACCTAACTTTTTGTTTTTATTACTATTAAAATAGTAACAATATGCAAAATTTAGAATTTTTAAAACAAAGTCAAATTTGCATATGTTTGAACTTAAAAAGAGTAAAATAATTTTTTTCTATATGATGATAAATTGTGACAATATGTATCATGGTGGTTAGATTATTTGGATTTGATATTACATTCATAATTTGTAATACATATATATATGCCCATAATTTTTTGAACATATCCCCTTAATTTAATATGGTTCCTGAATGGTGGATTCAAGAGCTAAAGATTTTTTAGGTTAATTCTTAGCTGAATTAATTTAAAAAAATCTATTTTGTCAATCGAAAACCAACATGACCTTTCAGGAATTAAATGATTATATAGTACTATTTAACATTATAATGGTATTCTCAATCACTTCAATATTATTCTAACAGTAAACCACTAAACATCACATGACCACCATTTCTTATGTTGGCTCATAACTGTTATTAAACAGGCAAAACTCTCCATACAGTAGTGCCACTAAGTGCAAGCCAGAGTAATCAATGGATGCCAGATGGTTTGTGCATAAAGTCGCTATCTAGTGTCTACTCACCCACTATCTCCAGACTAGTTTCCAGGTGCAGGGTTCTCAGATCCAAGGCTCCTCACTGATAAAAGCCACAAGCTAGAAACTAGTCTGGGAATATTGGATGAGTAGGCAATAGATGGGGATTTTATGCATAAGCCTTCTGGCATCCATTGATTACTCTGACTTTCACTGAGTGGCACCACTGTATGGAAAATTTTGCCTGTTTTATTCCAACATTCCTAATTATTTTACATACTGTCCCCTTTTTTCATTTATTTTATCTTAGTAATATTGGGTTTCTATATAGGCACAGTGCTGATCCCATAGGTAGTGCAGCAAGGTGCCTGTCTCAGGTGCCAAAATAAAATAGCAATAAAATGAAATATTTTTTTCTATTACACTCATTACTTTGTTCAATAAATTTTTTTAAAGATTTTTCAATAGTTTTGCAGCCTTTAGTTTGCACTTCAGATGCTAAGATTGATAGGGCAGGTCACATCTGCATACCACCATATCATTATCAACCATTATTAATCCACTGCAGAATGAAGGTCTCTCCAAGTTCAATTCATCTTCTCCGATCTTTAGCTTCTATCCTCCACATCACTCCTGCATAATTCTTATTTCATCCATCTATCTCACACGTAGTCTCTTTCTGGGTCTTTTTACAATCTATATATATATTAAAGTTTATAATGTTACTTCAAAATGCGATTTATTTAAACTAATTACTAAGAAAATAGGCTATTGCTAACAGTAATTAAGTATTATTACTTAGTTATTACACATTTTTTTGAGAAAAAAAATTTAAATTTTTTATAATTAATCATTACGTTATAATTTTTAATTAAAATTCTAAAATCCCTATTAATTTTAATTTCTGAAAGTTTGAATCATCTAAAACAGAATTTAAAAAACTATAACATTTGAGGAAATAATAATGCATCTTTCTTTTCAACGCCCTTTTAATTACGAAATATTTTATTATTGTTTTATGTAATAAAATTTAATTGTCGTATGTAATGTGTATACTGTTAAATCTTTCAAATATAACCGACATATTAAGATAGTCATATATCATTTATCAGCTTATAATTCTTGAAAAATTTAAATATTTCATTTTTTTTTCGAAAAAAAAAAACAAACTAAAAAAAACACACGTGATTGTATAACAAAAAAAAAGAGTAAACAGTGCGAAAAATAAATAAAAAAAAAAGCAGAGAAAATTTTAACGGTGTTTACATCAGCTATTTAAACTTAGTTACGGAATATATCTTTTAAAAAAATATCAGGTTTTGGCAAATTACTAAATGTTTGATCAAAAGATAATTTATGGCTATGTAGATCTGAATTAGGCTTCGACAGAAAGCATAAGTGTATGTTTAAATTTTTTATTAAATAATTTAATAAATTAGATATATAAAATAAAATAAATTTTATAAATATTATTATTTTTTTCATGTATTATAGCATTGGCCGGGAAGCGAACCCGCTAACCCGGGACAACTGCTGACTACTCGACCACCAACGGTGTCAGAAATACCGTGACTGAATTTTGACATTTCTATACATATATATTTTGAATTACAGCTCCTAAGATAGCTTTATTTTTTATAATTGTATAAGCATAAGTATGACTGCATAATAAGGGGAAGGAGTTCTAAATTTATCTTTTATTAAAATAAAATAAAAAAATATATATTATTTTCCTATATATATATATATATTTACTGTTTAGAAACAAATTAACATTGGAAAAAATATTTTCTTGCATTATTTAATGTGTAATTAAAAAAAAAAGCCACGGGAAATACAATCGAAAAGATTATTAATTAATTTACTTGCGAATTTATTTATTAGAGCAAGTTGAAAACTTCTATGAAGTTGATTATTTGATTAATTAAAAAAACTAATGCAGAAAAAATGATTTTTAAAATAATCTCAAAATTGTCTATTAAATATTATTTAACTGCTTTTTATAAATCAGTTACTCTAAAAGTAAACTAAATTTTCTCAAAAAAAAATATAAAACACAGTGAATGGATTTTCAAGATGATACCTATGTACCATCCAAAGAATGATCTGGTTGTTCAAACACAAATAAAAACCTCCACATACAAATAAGTGAACAATTATTACTCTCTAGACCTAATTCAAGATCACAAAATCCTAGAAACTGTGACTATGTAAAAAAAAAGTACAATGTATAAGCTTACTCTACTATAAATAAAATAGTCTTATTGGGGTAATTTACAAATCCATAAAACACTATGCTATTGTAAAATCAAGTCATACACACTGCCACTTTATTAATCAAATAGCTGGAGGAATAAAGACATCTCTATCACACTCACTGCCAATTCATAGAACAGATAACAGAAGGAAAAAGACATTAACACTAATATTTATTTAACAATTATTTAATAAATTAACTAATAATTAAGAATATTAAAAATGACATATAATGTCAAGCATTGTTAGCTGAGAGGTCATCACAGCTGCCTTGCAAGCAAGTAGTTGGTTGCGGACAGTTGTGGGTTTGCCTCCCGGCCGATGCTATGACATATGGAAAAAAAAGACATAATTCAAAATTAAATATATTTTTATCAACAAAATATAATTTCATGAGTAATATTTATGTATTGTTGGATCTTACTGATTAAATTAATCAACATTAATATTAAACAGAATTGTTTCCTATTTCAATAGCTACAATTGGAGAGCAATTTTTCAATAAAGATAAAAAATTTAAAACTAACTAAAAATTCTTTTTTTAAATAATCACTATACTAAATGCTATGATTATTGAGGCATAATAATTATATAATTTTTATATGCAAGTTATAATAGAATCTTAAGATTATTTATTGGGTTTTCTAAAAATTATTTTAAAATTTCCATTTTTATTCTCATTTTAATATTACAATTTTCCATCATTATAAAAAAAGATGAAGAAACACAGCCAATTGCTGAGTGGTGAAGGTTTTGAGTGTTTTTTTTACTGTTTTCCCATTAGAGAAGAATAACTAGATACCCATTTTTATCCACTGGGTAATAAAGGATCTGCATGAGATTATGAAAGTTATGGAAAAATTAAAAAAAAAAAGTATTTTATTGAAATTATTTAAATGAAAAGTTTTTACTTTATTTTTAAGAATTATTTTGCTTCTGCAGTATCTTCAAAATTTATATCAACTTACCTTTTTAGGAAATTTAATGCTTATATAATATATATTCTTTATAAAATTTAAAAAACCATGCAGTCTTATACCTGGAGCCTAATTGTAAATATAGGATATTTGAACTCAGACTTTCAAGCCCTTCACTATCCACACTATCTCATACTACTGATACACATGACCACACATATGAATAAAAGAAATAATCACCAATATATGTATTTTGTGGTAAACCAGCACTCATCAGTTGGTCCAGATTACTATCTCCCATACACATATATAATCAGTGTTCAGTTAATATTAAGACAGCAAATCCTTACACTTTAATGAAATGGATGGCTGAAGAGTTGTAGGGTGGAAAAGCCTGTCCATTAAAGTATGAAGATAGGCTATCTTAAACAATTCATAACAAAGCAAAACTCTCCATGTAGTAGTGCTATCTTGTGCTAACAAGAGCAATCAATGGATGCCAGAAGGCTTGTGCATAAAATTCCTATCTAGTGCATACTCATCCAATATCCCCAGACTAGTTTCTGGCTTGTGGCCTTCATCAGTGAGGAGCCTTGTATCTGAGAGCACTGCACCTAGAATTGTTTAATAACAATTATGTGATAGTATGAGATAGTGATCATGTGATGTTTAGTGATAGGCTATCTTAATATAAGCTGAGAATTGATTGTATATATATATATATATATATATATATATATATATATATATATATATATATATATATATATGGGAGATGGTAATCTGGACCAACTGATGAGTTCTGGTTTAGCACAAATTAAGTGTATTGGTGATTATTTCTTTTCTGCATGTGTGTGGTCATGTGTATCAGTAATATGAGATAGTGTGGATAGCGAAGGGGCCTGAAAGTCTGTGTTCAAATCCCCTATATTTATATTCTTTATAACGAAATTAGAATTTTAGTTTCAATATGTAAAGCAAAATAGTTAAGTATATTATTTTAAATATTGCTTAACAGGTTTGATTGAGAAATTATTAATTTAAACATTGTTTTTCAAATAATACATATATATCAAGATAATAATTTCTCAAGAATCATTTAACCAGGAAAAAGTGAATGAGCAATTATGTTAGTCAACTGCTGATTGGTTAACACTTATTTTCTTGTTTTACTGTCTAGTAAGAATATGTCTTATTAGCTAAATTGCTTTTGGGCTGGCTACTGAAAAAATCTTCATCTTACTTGCTATTTTTATACCTGAATAAAAATTTCCATGATCTATCCAGGCTCAACCTTATGAAGCCCTTGTATTTATATATAATATAGTATAATAAGTTTTAAAAAAGGCAAAAACTCTCCCTACAGTAATGCACTAGCGTAAGAAATAGTGATCATGTGATGATAATAAGTTTTGCTAAAATTTAAAAAAAAAAAAAAATCTAAATTTAGATCCTATTAAAAACACTGCAGTGTTTTGATATTTAAACGTTGAAATTTTATCAATTGTTTTTTATTAAATAGCCAAATTTATTTTGGTTTTAATTACTTAATAGTAATTTATATTACTGCCTTAATACATCAAACTGACCACTTTATAATGTATTTTAATGGGAAAGAATAATAAAAAGTGATTAAAAGATAACTATTTTCTGTTTTCATTTCTTTTATCCTTTTCTAAAATTGGAACAGAATTTAATCAGTAAAAGCTTTCAGATAAATGTTGTTTAAAATCTTAAACTTACCATAAAGAAGAAAGTAAGAAAAAGATTTAATTTCTTTCATGTTCTTTAAAACTGACATATTACTAGTCTTTAAATTATTACCTTTAGATTAAAGAAAACGTTGAAGCATTTTTGACTGTATGTTCAGACACTTCACTCAATCTCTCTCCTTATATATATATATATATATTAGAACTTTTTCTAGGGCAATATTTTAAAAGAAATAATTGAATGGTTAGTCGCTCAGGAAGTCACATGATATTCAAGTACCAAAACTGACAATTTTGAGCTTTGATCCAGGTATTTTTAGCTGTCTAATCCGTCATTCAGTTTAGAGCACAATCTTTTTATTATCTATAGTTTTGATTTTTATTAAATTAATAATTTATTATAATTATTCCTTTATTAATAGGTTTGTCTAGGTCAGTTTTTTAATATTATAATTCAATCAATTGCTTGATTTTAATTGGCTGTAAAAGCTTGCCTTAGAATGAGTTAAAAAAAAAGACATCTAGTTTTTAAATAAGAATTCAATAGTCAAGCATTGATGGCCTTGAGGTTATAACTGCCTTCCAAGCAGCTGACCCGGATTCGCTTCCCATTTGACACATGGGAAAAAAAATTCAATAGTTTATATTTATAAATAAATATTGTTTGTTTAAATCTAATTTTCCTATCAAAAATAAAACTTAACCAATTCTTAAGCGAGATTTATGTAAAAGATAAAATTTAAATTCTAATTAAATAATAAATGTAAAAATTATTAATAATATTATTATTATATGGTATATAAATTATTAATAATATTATTTAAAGTTAAACAATTCAAAACAAAGCAAAACTTTCCATATAGTAGTGCCATCTTGTGCTAACAAGAGCAATCAATGGATGCTAGAAGGCTTAAGCATAAAATCCCTATCTAGTGCCTACTCATCCAATATCACCAGACTAGTTTCTGGCTTGTGGCTTTCATCAGTGAGAATCCTTGGATCTGAGAGCACTGCACCTAGATCTTAGGATCTAATGCAATCCTCCAGCACCCACCTTTTAACTCTATTTAACTACAAAACTATGAGAATAAAATTGAAAACACAATTAATATTTTCAATCCAAGCTCAATAGCTTATATAGTCATATGGGTCTGAACTCAATTCAGAACCTATACATTTTGGTGTCTTTGGCTCTTTAACAACCATAGCCACCACTATCCTATTAGGCATGATTGGTGTTAAACCACTAAACATCACATGATCAATATCTCATACTAGCACATAATTGTTATTAAACAATTCAAAACAAAGCAAAACTCTCCATATAGTAGTGCCATCTTGTGCTAACAAGAGCAATCAATGGATGCCAGAAGGTATATGCATAAAATCCCTATCTAGTGCCTACTCATCCAATATCCCCAGACTAGTTTCTGGCTTGTGGGCTTCATCAGTGAGGAGCCTTGGATTTATTTAAACGCACATTAATTATTTAAGTAATATTTTCACGTGCACATTCTTGAGGTTTACAGCCTTAGTAAATATTAATAATATTATTGTAATTTTATTATCTTATTAGAGGTTTTTGAATGTATATATTTAGCATTACAACTAATAAGATGAACTAATTTTCAAAAGTATATTTTAGAGATACCACCATAATTATTACTCTTACTAATCATCCATGAAGGCCTAAACCTGATTTTCCTTAATGTTTCTATAATTTGTGAAAGAGTTGTAATTATATTTGGAAACCATTATTTCAAACAATATCATCACAGAAAACACTCTAGCTTTATTACTGCCACCCAATCTTTTTATAAGTATACATTTTCCAGTGACCTTTTAGATGAGCTAAAGATGAATTTGCTAATTAACATCTTTTTATACTGGCAAATTAAATATCTCAAATCAATTTAGGCGTTTTTATTTACAATCTCTCAATCTTTTTTTGAAAAAATCTAAAGTTTTTGTATATGGATTTTTTTCTACAGTACAGGCTTTTTCATACCTGCACTCCAATATGTAATATATAAGGGGTTTGAACTCAGACTTTCACACTAATTCAACTATCCATGCTATCTTATATTGCTGACACACTTGATCACACACATGTCAAAAAAGATAAATAATCACCAATACAGGTATTTGGTGCTAAACCAGCACTCATCACTTGATCCAGATTATTATCTCCACACATATATACAATCAATGCTCAGCTTATATTAATATATCAAAATTTTCATACTTTAATCAATGGACAGGTTTCAATCCATTTCACCCCATAACTCTTCAGCTGTCAATTTCATTGAAAATCTGATGATGGAACGCTCAAAGCCCACATTGGTGCCAACCTTCTCATCCTACCTATGTTGACCATAAGTCACTCTGACCCTTCATGTACAGAAGATAATCCATTTACATACATATATGAAGGATGGGGTGAAGTGGATTGAAGCCTGTTCATTGAAGTATGAAGATTGGTTATTTTAATATAAGCTGAGCATTGATTGTATATATGTGTGGTGATGATAATCTAGACCAATTGACGAGTGCTGGTTTAGCACAAAATATGTATATTGGTGATTATTTATCTTTTTGACATGTGTGTAATCAAGTGTGTCAGCAGCATGAAAAGGCATGAATAGTTGAGGGACAAGTGAAAGTCTGAGTTCAAATCTCTAAAGCTTTTATTTAATCTTCTATGTAATATTGGGAATGATGTACATCTATTTGAATCATGCAAATATTTATCCCATCTGAATTAGAGATATGACTGTCTTACAATTAAGTTAAAAAAGCTTCTAAGATAGGTAAGCTATTTTGACACATTTATTTACTGATGTTGAATAACAAAATATACAATATTTTAAAGAAAAATAATATTTACAAAGTTTAAAAAACAAATGTGGGAAAAAACAATATTTTCTAATTTTGCTTAATATTAGCTTGTATCATTATAATCAAAGTATCACATAAATCTTTTTTAATATGTCTACACTTTGACATTCACAAGTTTAAACTGTAACCTTCTATAATCTGACTATGTTGTTTTCTAGTGAATAAACAATTTTATCAAAATAGCATTATTAAGGCATCCAAATATTTCAGTCAAGAAAATGATTAAACTTATTAAATTCAACAAGCTATAAGCTGAATTTTGGCAAATCATATTTCTTAAATACCAATTATTATTATGAATAATTCCAAAAAATGAGGAGTTTTATTTCATTTCACTTTTATTATATAAATAATTATATATAACAATAAAAATAATAAATATAACAATAATAAACTATTATAAACAATCTTTCAATCTGCAAAAGTACTTTCAGTTAATTCCTTAACCTACCTCAACTGCTGTTAAATTCAAATAACAAAATGGAAGCAAACATCATCAACTCAAATCCCATGAATCCCAAATTTGTAATGTTAGCATCTTGTCTATTAATTAAATTCATTTTATTCCTATTTATAAAAATTGTCTACTTAATTTTTCTTTTATTATGGTTTCTCTCTTCATGAAGAATCTTCACACTTTCAATATCAAACTTAAATTTATATTTACATGTCCTTTCGTAATCAAAGAAAACTGGAGCAGTCAATAAATCACTATTACTTTTACTTTTCATACACTTATATAATAATTCATGCTCCTTTAATGTTTTTCAATACTGCATGTCGATTCATCTATATATGATAACATATATCCACAAAAAATTTGATACACAACATTACTTTTCTGCTTGACAGATATGATATTTTTAGAATTATTCACTAATTTACTAACATTATTTGGAACACAGAATGAAACATCAAACACATTCTTATATATATATTGTAAATATCGATAAGTCGATATTATATTTTTTTAAATTGTCATTTGTTATTAAAAAAAAAAATCTCTTTAAGTTGATGTTTACATATGAAATATTTAAATTTTTCTTTTATGTTTATTAAATATAGTTATTATTTGAAGTTATTATTTTATTTATATATATTGATAGTACATCATTATAAACATTTAATTATTGAAATAAATAAGGACATATAAATTATAGATTATAAAAAAAATATTTTATTTATAATGATTATTAAATGCAATAAATAATTATTTATGTATATTTTTAAAGATGTCAAATTTTCAATTTAATATTTTTTATATATATACTTGATATTTTATTTTTATTTTAATGTTAATTGTTTTAAAAAGAGAACATATATAACATGAATTTTAAAATAGCATCTGCTGGCGCATGGAACAACAGCAACAACAATAAGGAAGCCATTATTATTATATATTATTATTGGAATAGATATAGAACAAACAACTGAAAAATAAAGATTTTATTGTACTTTATTTTTATAAAATTTACTATTCTTCAAAATACTGAAATAATATATATATCTTATGGTAAATACATAAATTATGGCAGGTTAATCAAGAATCGCAGCCAGGAGGCTGCATCATCACTTTCATTTATTCCAAAGCAATTTTCAATGGAACAACTAAATAAAAAAATTCAATGTATAAATTTCGTCGCGTCTGGAGTTGAAACTTGATATAGCTATCTTAAATGTATAATCGTCAATTTAATCATAATCTGGAAGTAATTGGAATTGACATGCTGGATTTAACATTTTAATTTGTTTATTTATTTTTTTTTTTAAAAAAAAAAGAAATTTTAAAACGGATAAAATATGCATATATCTAAGGATTAACAATTTTCTTTAATATAATAATTTTTTCGCCTTTCGATAGAATGCATTCTAATAATAAAAGTAAACGGATAAAAGAACTCATGGAATAAATTAACTTTTAAAAGGAAAATTATCTAAATGAACTTTAAAAGGTATTTAATAATTTTATATATGTATGAATAATATATAAATATATTTTTGAGATTGATATATTTTTTTTTTTATTTACTTTTATTTTTCATTATAAAATACAACGTTTTATAAGTAGTCAATTTAATCATCTTGTTTTATAATAATATTAGACATATAACAGATGTTAGGATAAATATTTAAATAATTTAAAATCTTAAAATGTAATTTATAAGTTAATATTGTATATGAACTATTATATTTATATTATAATTATTAGGCAGAAATATGTCTTTATATATTTAATCTATATATACTTATTACAAGTATATACACATAGTTATTCTTTGTATTTATATTTAAAACATCAATATTATTTAAAGTTGAACTATAACATAAAATAAAGGATGTACTATTTGTTTTTATAAATAATGCCTTTGTAATTATTTAAAAGAGCGATACTATATTATTCTTATTTTCTTTTAATGCCAAAGTTATTATGAAATTAATTGAATTTATAAATAATAAAAGATAATTTCATATTTCATTTATTATTTGGTTTGTAGGTCACTTACACATATTATTATTCATTTATATATTTAGAGGTACATAAATTTACATAGTTAGATGTGTATATTTGAATTTAGTAAAAGTCCTATTGTTTCTAATATATATATTTGATTGGTTAGTCACATCAACCTTAAAAATAAATTATAAAGATAGGTCTCATTGCTTTACATGATTTTAGATTTGTTTTATGTATAGCTAGCTGGAAGGGCATTTAAACAATTTATTTAAATATAACTGGAATAATTTTGTTTTTCTTCATTCTTTAATATTAATGGAATACCTAATAGACGTTCCATTAGATTTGGCTTGTCCAATTGTAAGCCACCATATAGTTTCCATTACAATATATATATTAAAAATTTCACCTAGAGCATTTGAAATAAATGGAATGTTAATAAATTAGAGAATAATTCTAAAAATGTCATATCTGACAAGCAGGAAGTAATATTATGCATCAAATTTTTTGTGGATGTATGTTATCATATATAGGTTGTAAGGGTAGCTTACAATTTTATTAAGCTCACTTATTTATGTGCAATATCAAACTATGAACTTAAAAATATAATTTTAATTAATAAATAGTAAATACGTTATCATTTACATTAAAATACCCATATGCACACGCGTATAACTTAAATGTTAGATTATAAAATTTTAATAATAAAAGTCAAATTAAGTAAATAATTATTTTAATGAAATCAAATATTAAAATAATTAGATTTCAATCATTCACATATATATGTATAAAATGATTATTAAGTTAACTAATATCATTAATCAAGACTCAGGTTGTAGAAATAATCTAAGGTCAAGTCATATATTAGCAACTAAACATGAAAGAAATAAAATTAGAGTTCAATTATGCAATTATTAATTATGATGCATTCAACAATAATTGAACACAAAATCATAAAATGAAATAGTAATTTAACACATGCTAACTACTGGAAATCAATTCCATTATGAAAGCTAAATCAACTAATTTTCAAATTAGTTCCATTTTTTACAAATAAACTAGTCACTACACATATTTATTTTGTTGTGTTCGAATACCAAACACATCAGAAAGATGGCTCAATAGTTTGGACGAATTTTCCTTGTTTATAAAATCTTTGTTAGCAGAGAACTCTAATATCACTCAAATAAAGATTAAATAAATTACCCTTTAATATCATCAATAATAATTTCAAAAGCAAAATTATCTTTAATATAATAAAGAGAGATAGATATTCTTAATGATGTCATTCTAAACTTGAATTTCAAGGAAGATAAATATCATCAAACACATTTATATATCTAAATAAATTTATTTTAAAAAGATTTTAAGTTAGAAGTATTATTCTTAGGTCTTATCCTTTACTTTTTTTGCATTCTTCATATATTCATATATATTACTTTTTATAAATCTCCACATAGACACTCCAATGCAAATTTATATATATATAATATCTTTAATTTTCTAACAGTTTCAACTGTCCTGCAGTTTTCATCAGAGCTACAACATTTAAACAGATAATCATATAACCATTATTCTATATAAATATAAAAATACTTATTTTACATTAGTATTTATAATCATATCTTATTTTTAACCCTATATCTTTACTTCCCTTCTTTTTTACCAATTTTTATTTTTTCATTATTTCTTTATTATTTCTACTTTCTTTTTATTTTTAATTTTTTTTACCTTTTCTTACTATCATTCTACTTCACCTTTTCATTTTACTTTTCCTTTTCTTCCTATTATTTATCTATACTTATTCTTTTATTAATAATTTTTATTCCTATCTTTATTCCCTTTTATAATTCATTTATTCATTTTACTCACCATTTGCATAACCTTCCCCTTTCTTTTTAAATTTGTAACTGAATCTTTTTTCAAAATCCTTAGCTTCTTTTTTATATATTCCTTTAATACAACTCTCTCTATTACCAATTTCTTTAACCTTTTATCCTATTCTTAACCTTTTTATTTTACAAAACTTTATATATATTTTCTAGATGATGAAGATGCTCCAAGATGTTTTCTGAAGCAATGGCAACATCATCCACATATCCAAACATCTGAGGAGACCAGCTCCAACATTTATAAAGTCCAAAAAGGATTCTCTCAAAAACATGAGTAACCTTCATATTTAAATACAGTATACTTTTGATCATTGTTATGCAAGTATATTTGCCAATAACTAGCTGTTAAGTTGACAATGGAAAACATCTTTTTTATCTTTAAAATGAATCAACAATTCTTGCATAGTAGAAGGGACATAATATTCTGGAATTGTTAACTGATTCATGAACTTCACATCTAAACTAATATGTACAGAGTGATCCTTTTTATGGATGACCACAAATGGACTATTATATGCTGAGGATATTTCGTGATCTTCCACTCTACCATTTGGTTAATTTGCTTTTGCATCTTAGTTTGGAATGGTGAGGGATAGGATAACTTTTACATTGAAATAGACTAGAGTCCTTCAAATATATCCTATGCATATACTTCTTAATTACACCAGGTTTTTTTTTAAAAAAAACACCCTTTATACATAATAACTGGAAAAAAAATTTAAAGTTATTATCTAATTGAATAGATTCATGTATTTTCATTTGCAAATTTGCATCTCTTGAATGCTTAATAAGTTAAAATTTTGAATGGGTACTTCTCCATTAAACCTACATTTTTTTTTTTCAAAATTAACTCTTGATTAACATAATTGATTATGCATCCAAAAAGATTCATGAAATTTGATGCTATTATGATCTCATAAATTTGTTTTACAATAATTGAAATGACCTGGCCATTCAGCCACACCTGTTAAGCAAACAATTTGGCTTTATAACCATTAGCCATGGTCGCATAACTTTGTCTCAACAGTAATACAGGAATCTCCGGGTTTGATTCTGTAATTTTAATATATAAATTTTCTGAAATAATTGAAATCTGGATTTCTGAATCCAAAAGAGCCTTAACTAATATACCTTGGACAGTGATATTAATTTCAGAACAAATGTTAACTATATAGTCTTCTATTGCCCTATCATGCTCATCATCCTTGACTATAAAGTTTAGTAAAGCCATATAATTTTTGATGCTATTGCTGCCCAAGTTTATAATATTATTAGACTCCCACAGTGAGGAACATTCCAACAAGACCCGTTTTAATTTAAAATACTGTTTTTACATCTACCCCCTATCATCTTCATAGTAATATTCTGTGATATGCTAGCAGATTAACTTCCTGATGCACAGGCACCCTTTTCTGGCCTATTATAATTTCTATTGCTATTTCTATCATTATTTGTGCAAGATAAAACTTTTTTATTTTTATTATTTATATAAGGCCTACATGTTCTATTTTTTTATTTCTTCTACTCTTATTAAATTTTATATATATGGTTGCCTTTGTTATGCTTATAATTGTTTTTCATATGTACCTCATTTGCCTTGAGTGCATATAATATCTCAGACACCTCCTCAACAGTATGTCTGTCAGCAGTGATTAATGTCTACTCGATGTGCTTCAGCAAGTTTCTCCTTATTATCTGGATTATCTAATTTTCAGAGACAGAAATGCAATCAGCATCATTAATTTTTAGCTGCCTGCATCCAGAAAAACTGTGTATATTTATCTTTACTAGAACTATATTTGTCCTGACTAATTTGGTATTTTATTTTATCCTGCTTATATTCACTCCTGAAGCTGTTCAACAGGATAAACTTAAAATCTCCATAGGTTCTGGTTTATGGAATAAGGACTTCTAACAATGTTCACTCTTGAAGCTGTCCAACAGGATATACTTAAAATCTGCATAAGTTTCTGGTTTATGGAATAAGGACTTCTAACAATGTTCACTCTTGAAGCTGTTCAACAGGATATACTTAAAATCTCTGTAAGTTTCTGGTTTATGGAATAAGGACTTCCAACAATGTTCACTCTTGAAGCTGTTCAGCAGGATGTACTTAAAATCTCTGTAAGTTTTTGGTTTATAGAATAAGGACTTCTAACAATGTTCACTCTGGAATAAGGACTTCCAACAATGTTCACTCTTGAAGCTGTTCAGCAGGATGTACTTAAAATCTCTGTAAGTTTTTGGTTTATAGAATAAGGACTTCTAACAATGTTCACTCTTGAAGCTGTTCAACAGGATATACTTAAAATCTCTGTAAGTTTCTAGTTTATGGAATGACTTCCAACAATATTCACTCTTGAAGCTGTTCAACAGGATGTACTTAAAATCTCCATAAGTTTCTGGTTTATGGAATAAGGACTTCCACTGATGTTTGGTAGATGAGCTCAAATGATTACTAACTACTGATAACTTTTCATTTTCACTTAACATACTTAGGGGAAATTCTTCCAAACCACTTAAGTATTCTATGGAGTCTTCATCATACTTCTATTTAAATACCTTTAGTTGGACTAACCTAGCTATATTGTTATTCATTTTCTCATCGCTATTTTTCTCTGGGTATTGTGTCTGCCTACCATTTTCTTTATCCAACAATAAGAACATATCATTATTAATTTTAAGTTGGCACTTATTTTCAGAATACATAGGCTTATATGACATGTCTGTGTAATTATCTATAATTTTAGCCTGGGTATTTTTTATCCATGTCATTTTTCTTCCAATATCATTAATATTTACTGTTTATATCTTGTTTCTGTTCTTTAAGATGTTCATGTATTTCTTGTTCTAACAATTTATTAGTATTTTCTAACTTGTTATAGATATCTTTTTGTTTTTTATTAATACTTTCTATTTCTTATACTTATAGAGATAATTGGTGTTTATTTAATTAATTTTTTTATATCATCTAATTCTCCTGGTCATACTTATTCTATATTATTTACTTATTTCTGTATATCTTTTAAACTCCCCTGTTATTCTTTACATACCTTTTGTAATTACTTTATTTAATTATTCCATCTTTACATGACTTTGAATACCATTCAATTCCATTCTGATTTTGTCTCTAACTTTGATGTTTCCTGAGCATTCTTATGAGTTTTCTCAATCTTTATCCATTTCTTTTCTAATTCATTATATTCAACTTTACATGTTTTCATTTCACTATTTAAATCTTTAAACTTAGCATTTAACTTTTCTTGTGATTTATCCAATTTGTCCCTTAATTTATTAAATCTACTATCACCCTTATCATCTGATTTCTTCAGTTTAGTATCTAACTTACATCTAAACTTCTCAAATCATGTATTGGTGGTATCAAGTTTAACTTTAAATATGTCAAGTTTGTTATTAAACTTCATTGATTCTATTTTTATATCTGTATTTTGATGGTCTAACTTATTATGTTGAACATCAAATTTACTACTTATTTCTTCCATCATCTTTTTTAAAAAATCTTGAATACTACCATCAGGTCCTGCCAATGTTTCATCAATTTTGGCCTCCATAATTGACCATTTCTCCAAGAAAAATATTTTTATCTTTAATTAGAAAGATTATAAAAATTCTAAATTATTTCACTATTTGGTAATAAATATTTGTTCATTCAATCTCCCTAGTTATCGAAGATTTACAAAACAACGACAACAAAAAAAATGATCTTAAAGCATTTTAAAACATTCTCTCTGACTGTTATTCTAATACATGTTTAGGATTTTAAATGAATTGCAATTATTTCTACAAATTTTACTTCTATATAAAAATATAACTTGTAGTCTCATATAAATATGTGAGACCTTAAGCTCAATTTCTTAGTCTTTGAGCAGGTTCTCAGTTGACTGCTTCAAATTGTAACAAACCTAATTTTATTCAACAAAGCTTAAACATTAGGACCAAATTATAACCGACTATAATATGCATTTTATTGTCAAAAATCGATTCTTAAACAGGTGTGAATATCAGAAGCTTAAGTCTCTAATTAAACATGTACCATATTTAACAACTCGCAAGTTGAAGAATCTAAGTCCTAATAGTTAATACGATCAAATATCAATCTTAACATACACAGTTATTATTTTTATAACAATAAAACATTCATCCTTTAGTTAAATAACAAATTGTTACAATAGATATCTGTCAAATAATTTAAAATTATAGAATAACATCTATTACAATAGCCCTTATTTACTCTGAATGTATAAAAATATTTATGGGCTAAATTTTATTAGACTAGTGCAAATAGAATTTTATATAAAATATATATATTAAAATTGTGGCATTTTGTAAAAATTGAATACAAGTTTGCGCACTCCAGAAAAACTAGTATTTATTCGAGAGGTTGTTTTTAGATCGTGCACTGATAACTGAGGAGTTTAATCAAGGCATTAACATAATGGCGAACGATAATTCCAAGAAATATTTGCTGATTGCAAATATTTCTAGAGAAGAGACCTTACTTTATTGGACAATGTAATTAATTGCTGCAGTTATCAGAAAGCTATAAAAAGATTGTGTAACAATTATGTCAGGCAGTATTTGAGTGCATCTCCAGTAGATGTTCCTGTTCAATTCCAGTAGGAGATATCTCGCATCAGTGCTTTCAGTTAATGTCTAGTGCTCAGTGGAAATGTAGTCCATGGGTATAGCTGAAAGGTCCCACAAAGATGGGGAGACCGTAGCCTGAGGAAACCATCCGGATAGCAGCTGAATAAAGAGTTGATTTTCCAGCAGTCTTCAAGTGGAGATACTGATAGACTGTTGCAGAGATGGAAGCTGTAAGGAGCTTAAGGCCAGTTGCAGTGCTATATTATGAAGCATTTTTGTGCAGATAAATTGGACTGGAGCCAAGGTGTGTGTAAACCTTGCCCATTGTGAACCGTTTTTGTAGCAGCCAGCCTGAATGTACATTGAGGAAATTGAACATTAGCAAACTGTAGAAATAGAGTTGTTGCAGACTATTTGCTATTCTAATTATTTAAAAACATTGTGTCTTAATGTATATAGTCATACTTATGGACACATCAAAAATATTGATAATAATTTTATAATCAGTTACCAAACCTCTAACTATAATAAATCATTTAATCTTTCTCAACCCAAAATAACACCTTAATTACAATTCAAGATTGAATAATTTAAAATATGTACTTCTTGTTGAAATACTCTATCTAAAATAATACTAGATAAATGGTTATTCTAATATCTATAAAGTTGTATTAGCCCATTATGAATTTGTATAATGGTATATCTACTAATGTTAATAATAATACTAATATCTCTTAAATTTAGATTCCTTTGATAGAATTATTTATTTCTAAATTAAAATAATTTAAATAAACTAAAAAAATAATTCACCTTTGAATTTATCTTTCAACCTATCATATATGAAGTATTAAAATAGCATTTAGGATTTTGCTATCATTTAATTAAATTAAGTATATTACCGAAATCTATTTAAATAAAGTCAATCGGTATAAGAACTTTAGATGTATATATTAAGTATGTACCTGTTGAGATCACCAAGTACTGATTTATTAAATACTATTTGTACCTAGGTTAAATAATAATTAAAAATACCAAATATATAAAGGAAAGTACTATAAAACTATATACACACTTACCAATCCAATTACTGGTTTCTTGTTTGTTTCATAATTATTTAATGTAAGAAGTATAGGATGTATATTAATATGTAGCCACAAAGTATTTACATTAGCAAATAGGTGTGTATACCTAATTAAAATGATCATTGAATCGAATTTATTCATGCAATTAAACAAACATTTATTATTAATAATAAAATAATAAATTAATAACGAAATTTATCATGATATGCATTCTAACTAAATATTGCCAAATATATCTTTCATATGAATTATTACTAGAGAATATAGATATGTGCAAAAACAGAAATTGATCTATTTTATATTTATCATGTAATATAATAGAATCCGTGTAAAAATGAAAGTTATTAAACCAATGCAGAGCTAAAATAAAAAAAGCTAATAATAATTATATAATATTCATGCTATATGATAATTTATTTAAATAAAAAAACAATAAAACAAAACTATCTATGTTTATTTGTTTATCTTATTTACAAAATATGGTATGAATAACTTCTATGGTAATATAATCATTTAGAGTTTTCCATAATCACAGTATATGTATTGAAATAATATACAGTCCACACAAACATATCAGATTTTAAATTAAAATTTTAATTAAACAATGAATTTATAATATAATCTTATTCTAATTAAGATACCCTTCACCTGTTAAATACGGTTAGAACTTAACCCCTGCTTTTAGATCCCATTCCTGATTATTATGGTTTCTAGATGTTGTTTGCACCATCTCTTGGTCAATTTTGGTCACATTTTTTTCATTTTACCTATTTTATAAATAAATTCGAAATTTACAATTTTAGTTCTAAAAAAATCCACATATGGCAGTATATTTTGAAAAAAGAAAGTCAGCCCAGCCTCTTTTCTCTGATTGGATGGCTGTCAACTTTGGCCATTGTTCTCCAAGCAAATCAAAACAAAATGTTTTATGCATTCATAATTGATTTTGAACATAAATAAGTATATTTATCATAATTTTTTACATTCATAATTAAGATTTTACATTACTTTATTGAAATATAAAGTTTGATTCAAAAAATTTTAAATTAAAATAAAATAAAATGTGGGAAAGTGACTGCTCTTCAAGATAAGTGAATAACATTGACCACTACTGACTGTAATTTGCATATCAAAGACATTCATTAATAAGAACAAAATGCAATTATATTTCATAAATTTTTATGGAATTTATAATTACTTTTTACAGAATATTAACTAATAATGAGTCTAGATTTAGATTTTTATTTAAAATATTTAACTTTAGACCAAGAAATACAACAGAACTGAATAATCAGACATTATAATATAGAAGAAACGAAAAAAATCACCGGTGTTCACATAATGATTGGTTGAAATATAATTCTTTTGTTTTACCACTGAATATTTTTCATATATTTTTCTTATATATTTTTTTTCAATTATCAACATTATTTTTAATTTTTTGTTACATTTAACCAATTTGAATCTAAAATTATTCAATTTTTAGAAGTTGAATTGAAACAATTCTGTGTATTTTAGATTAATATTTTATGAATAGAAACATATTAGAAATGTAATTTATGAATAATAGTTCTCAGATTTTTATGTAATGGACCAATACAAAAATTAGACAGACTTTGTACAACTTATACAAGTTGATTTCATCAGCTAAAGGGTTATACTTTTTTTTAATTAGCAACAACAACAAAAAAAGGGTTATACTTTTTCAACTTTTACATGTAAATGAACAATTTATTAATGTACTAGATAATAAATAATAATAACAATAAAATATGATATAAATGAACAAATAAATAAAATATACATTTACTTATGACCTATATAAACTCCATATATATTTTTCAGAGAAGTACAATAGTTCGAATATTTATATTCTGTTAGGTTCAAATAATCTGACTAAATTCATCAATTTGGTCAATACAAAATGTATTTCAAATGGGTATCTGAAATAAAATATAAAATCCAATTCCTGGTAAATTCCAATTATTATTTTATAATTCTTTGAATAACAATATGATTAATGTCATAAATAGCATTGTTTAAAACAAGCAGATGAGAACACTCTTTTATAATGTAGGTAATATATAAACATGAAATAATCCATCACAATTGTTAGATAATATTTTTAAGCAGAAATAATTTACACATATAACAGCATATAGGTAATTTTGACTTTCGACATTAAAACATTTTGTTTATTCATTGCAATAAGAGAACTTTAGAATGAATTTTAAAAGTAGAAGTTTTCTTTTTCCATTCTTATTCTGATTTCAGATCCAGACTTCCATTTGATGATGACCTTTTATTTAGACTTACAATTGTAGATAACTTTTAAATGAAGGAAGATTGCAAGAATTGGAAAAATAATTGTCTCATATTATATGGAACATTATTGGACTCTGCTAAGATAGAAGAAAAGATGAAAAGACAATTGATTTAAAAAGTGGACATATACTGAATTACAAAGGAATAAACATTGCAAGTACATGTGGAGCACGATTCATTATAAATGAAAAGTAGAAAACAACATTGTGGAGATAGAAGGAGTATTGGACAGATTGGCAAGATTAGTTATTCAACTTAAAAGCAGATATAAAATACAGATAATTCAGGTTTATCCCCCAACAAGTTCTCATAGTGATGAAGTAGTAGAGGATTTTGATATGCATGTACAAAAGGCTTTTGATTAGAATAAACAACATTTTAAAATTGTCATGGGAGACTTTAATGCTTGAATTGGTAAACAATTGAAAGATGAAAGTGCTGTGGGTAAATTTGGTCATGGTAATAGAAATGAGAGAGGACATAGACTTATGGAGTTTGCAGAAAAAGGAAAATTTTATATTATGAATTCTTTTTTTGAGAATAATGTTAAATGCAAATGGACATGGAACATCCAAATGAAGGTACAGCAGAATTGGATTATATTTTGACTGACAAAAAATATGTATTCCAAGATTATACTGTTCTTAATAAATTAAACATAGAAAATGATTATGAATTAGTGAGGTGTAAGACACATGTTAATGCAAATCTACAGAGAGAAAAATTATTAAGAAATACAATATTCACAGTTGATATTTCTAATCTTTAGAAACATTTCAATAAATTTAAATTAGAACTTGCATTTTCAAATATTAACAGACTGAACAAATTCAACAGAAAAATAACTGATACACTTTTAAAAACTGCAACAAAGATAGCTAATTTATAAAAGCAGCAATTGACCTTCTATTGAGACAAGACAATTTATGAAGAAAAGAAGGAATATGAAAATATATAAAAATGATGCATTATATCCTAAATTTTGTAAAATGTTGTAAAAAATATCTAATTAACAGAAAAACTATAGAAGAGAGTAAAAGTCCCAAGTGTGTAAAATAACATCTTGATATTGGGAATAATTTTTTTTTTTGCAATAAGAAAAAAAAAGATGGAACTATTACTAAAAAGAGAGATGACATCATGAAATGTGTAGAAGAGTTTTATGAAGAATTATATAGCAATAAAGACCAAGGAAAAGTACCCCCTACAACTACTATACCTTCTGAATTTTTCAAGATTTTAAATAAAGAAGTGAGACATGAAATTAAATTTATGAAGAAGAGAAAACTCCAGGTAATGATGGAATTATAATCAATATCTTAAATAAAGCAGGTAAAGAAATGGAAAAAATGTTGTTAAAGTTATATATGAAATGTCTAAATGATAATGATGTACCAGAAGATTGGAAGAATGCAATATTAATATTAACGTTTTAAAAAAGATGATAAAGAAGATACTAGAAATTACAGATGTATCAATCTTTTATCAGTTCTATACCAAATTTTTACCAAAATAATTACAATTTGTCTATAGTGAACTTTAGATTTTAGCAAACCAAAAGAACAAGCTGAATTTAAAAGTAATTTTAGTACAGTGCATCATATCCAAATATTGAGAGAAGTTATAAAAATTCTGGACCATAGAATATGAATTGCCATTATGCTGTGGATTTGTATATTATGAAAAGGCATATGATCCCATAAGCATTTCTTTAGTTATATAGACCAAGGATATTGTTATATTCTGAAGAATATTTATAAAAATGCAATAGTAACAATGGGGCTGGCAGTAGACTGCCATTCCTGCCATATATAATCTGCTTTGTTTTTTTTGTCCGTGTCTTGGATAATACTATTTGTGACTGTTGGTCACTCTTACACTTCCTATCATATAGAATATTTCTAGCTCACATGCATTTAAATATTCATAAATAATGTAACACAGATGTTGTTTTCTTGTACTTTACATTTCCATGTAGAGAGTTTAGTTAAATACCTGTATTACAGCATGAAAATATTTATGGCAGTTCAGTTTTTTAAATAGTTTATAAATTTATTGTGTCCTCAGACTGTAGGTTTATTAAATCTTAAAACTGTAATAATAATAATTAGCAGTAACCATTGGTCTATGCGGAAAGTTTATATTTGTTCCCAAAAAACAATTAAGAAAGTATTATATTGTTTATACCGTATAGTATCTGTGCATAAAAATCAAATTAATAATGGAATCCCTCAATCAGTAAGCACATTAACTTATCTAAAAGTTGACAGGCCAGTTGTGCTATCATGTGTATTGTAAATAATATATATGTCATATCTAACCCTGCCTTCAGAAGTGGACTATTCCAGATTCCTTACCTGATTGGCTAGCACCCAGTTGCTATCCAGCATATTCCTAGCTCACATGTAATTAATTATTCAGAAATAACGTAATGCAGTGGTTGTTTTCTTAAGCTTTACATTACAGCATGAAAGTATTTATGGCAGTCAGGTTCTTTAAATAGTTTAAAAATTTATTGTGTCCTCAGACTGTAGGTTTATTAAATCTTAAAACTGTAATAATAATTAGCTGTAACCTGGTCTATTCCACAAGTTTATATTTATTCAAGAAACAATTAAGAATGCATTATGTTATATTATACCGTATAGTATCTGTGCATAAACATTAAATTAATAACAGAATCCATCAACCAATAAATGTATTAACTTATCTAAAAGTTGACAGGCCCATTATGCTATCGTGTGTATTGTAAATAATGTATATACATAAATAAATTGTAGTGTATCATTATCTTTAGCATTTCATGATCACTATCTCTTATAATAGCACATAATTGATTACTCTGGTTGGCACAGGGTGGCACTACTGTATTGAGAGTTTTGCTTTGTTTATCTTAAGCATTTGTTATTTATTTTGCAATCGATAAGGTTAAATATACTATGATAGATTTCTTTTTTTGAGAAGGTATGACAGGGTCACTCCATATCTCAAAAACTTTTTACAGCAGTTTTGCAAGTATTTTGTGGATCAAAATGGAAAACTGAGAGAGTAAAAATAAACGGAGATTTTTAAAATCATCTAAATTTTGCAGAAAATAATGCTTTAGAGCTTCAAGAAATGTTGCAAGAATTATCAGATGAACGTAAGAAAGTAGGATTAAAGGTAAATGTTAAAAAAATGAAAGTTATGTTCAATGATTTTCCCAAAAGTGGAAAACAAATATTGATAATGATGAGTTAGAACCAGTTAAAATCTACAGATACTTTAGTCAGATTATTACTACAGATAAAACAATGGATGAAATTAATTATAGAATTAAACTTGGTTGAAGTGCTTTTGGTAGAAATAACTTAATATTAAAAGAAATATGCCTATGTGTTTGAAAAGGTTTTTAAATATGTGTGTTCAGTTCTGAGTTATGGATCTGAGACTTGGACTCTAAACAGAAGAACAATACAGATACTTCAGGTCACTCAATACAATATGGAGAAATGCATATTTAATGTAACATGAAGAGATAGAAAACAAAGTATATAGGTGAGAGAAAAAACATGGGTGTTACTGACATTATTGAAATAATTAAGAACTGAAGTGGAGTTGGGCTGGACATATTACTAAAAAGGTTTATAGATGGAAAGCTGAAGTCTTAAATTGGATTTGAAGAGATTGTAACAGATCTAGAAAGAGACAACAGGTGACATGGATGAATGAAATAAGAAAGTGTGTTGAAGTGACATGGAGAAGAGAGACTAGAGATCAGAGAAGATGAATTGAACTTGAAGAGACTTTTCATCTTGCAATGGATCGACAATGGTTGAAATGATGATGATGATCAAATAATATTTTTTAAGAATAAATATATTTGCATATATATTATAGATTTTATATATATCAGAAAAAATATTATCGTTAATTTTACATTATCATTTTTTTTCTCGAAAATATTAAATGCTTTTAAAAAAGTAATAGCTTAATGCATTTGAAAATATCTGTGAAAGAAATAACTAGACACAGTTTCAAATGTTCTGGAAAAAAACGTTTTTGTAAAACGATTAAAATAATTGAGGGATTTGGCTTCAGGCCTAGTTGAAGTAAAACAACAGAATTTAATTTTCGTTGCATTTACACAATTACAAATGAAGTTTAGGCTTTACATTAATATAAGTTTTCTGTTATTTGACATCAAATCTAAAAAAAAAAGAGATGGAGGTGGGGGGCAATTTTTGAATACTGAAATTTCCGGTAACAATTTTAGTTTTCTTTTAAATATTATTTATTAAATATTCTGTATTTTAAAAAAAAAAAATTCACCATATATAGTGTTTTGGGGACTTTTTAGAAATATATTTTGCTTGATCCTATTCTAATAAAATAACAGAAACACCTGTAATATTTCATAGCACAAAAATGAAAATGCATACCAAAATTACATTTTTTTACACATAAAATTATTTATAGAGGTAATAAAAAGTATTTAACCATAAGTTAACTTCAATTCCATAAACGTGTTGATTTGTTTGTATTCAAAACATAAACAAATCTTAGCATTTAGTTGAAACGTCAATTTCCAAAACTACTTAGTGTTACAACAGGATCCAAAGTTAATGAAGATAAAAAACTTGATAAAAGCAAACATGATCGGAAATCAAACTTATTTAGAGAAATATGATGGATATTTTGAAGGATTAACAAAAAAATAAAATTTTAGTGAACAGATTAATGTAAAGATTATAAATCATGTGACTATTTATGTGCTACTCATAAGAATCTAACATGCAATTCACAGTCAGAGTATGTTTGCCTTATGCATAAAATCCCCATGTAGTGCCTAGTCATCCAATATCCTCGGACTAATTTCTGGCTTGTGGCCTTTGTCAGTGAGGGGCCTTGGATCTGAGAGCACTGCACCTAGATCTTAGGATCTAATGCAACCCTCCAACAGCCACCTTTTATCTCTACTTAACTATTGGCATCCATTGATTACTCTGGCTTGCACTGAGTGATGTACGTATAAAGTTTTGCCTGTTTTAATAAGTTATAAGCAAGCATAAGAAATGGTGATCATGTGATGTTTATTGGCTTAAAACCAATCCTGCCTAATAGGATAGTGGTGGGTATCCCAAAATGTATAGGTACTGAAGTGAGTTCAGACCTATATGACTACATAAGCTAATGAGCTTGGACTGAAAATATTACAATGTTTTCAATTTAAGACTCATAGTTTTGTATAAGTAGAGATAAAAGGTGTCTGCTGGAGGGTTGCATTAGATCCTAAGATCTAGGTGCAGTGTTCTCCGATCCAAGGCTTCTCACTGACAAAGGCCACAAGCCAGAAACTAGTCTGGGAATATTGAATGAGTAGGCACTAGATGGGGATTTTACGCACAAGCCTTCTGGTATTCATTGATTACTCTGGCTTGCACTGAGTGGCAATACGTAGAGAGTTTTGCCTGTTCTTATAAAAAGTTTAAGGAGAAAGAATATAAAGATTTTTTAAATAAATGTATTAAATAACCTCGGTTTTACCACACACTCTTTTCAAGTCCTAAGAATGAAGAAACAGGATGTAAATAATTATATCTACAATTTTTGAAAGGTTTCTATAAAATTAATTATTCAAATATAGTTGTGTGAAAACATGAAAATAGCAACATTTTAAGGATTTACCACGTGTTTAACTTAATTTCCCACAAGAGTTCTTTTTTAACTTGCCCTGTTGAAACCTGTGACATTACGTCTTAAAGAAATGGAATTATTTTCTTTTATCATTTAAATTTTTTATTGATTTGAAACTGCTTACGGAATGACGTTTTCTGAAAGTTTTAAAGTTGTTTTAAAATTTGTTTTCTCATTACTAAGACCGCTTACATCATTGCAAAATTTTTATTTCTAAAAAAAATAAAGAATTACTCATTTAATAAATTTCAGATTTAAATTACTTTCATTCTGCGAATAATAATAATTGAAAGCATTAAGAAAAGAAATATACATTTTTGTCTCTCCACAAAAGAGACTCACCTATACTACAATAAACCTGGAATGGCAAATCATATTTTTTAAAAAATATTATCGTTTCCAAATTGTTTATCCATTATAAAATTTCTTTTATATAACTGATACTGTTTTTTTTTTTATGTGTCAAAGCGTCGGTCGGGAAACAAACCCCGGGAGAAGTGCTTGTAAGGCGGCTGTGCTAAACCACTCGGCCACTAACGCTTGACAACTGATACTAGTTTTGTTAAAGAAAATGTGTGACATTGGACCGAGTACTGTTGAATCAAGTGTGGATAAAATTTTTTTTAAATATAAATGTATTTTTACAAAGCTCGAGAGATCAGCGACAGCTGCTTTACAAGCAGTTGTCCCAAGTTAGCGGGTTCGCTTCCCGGCTGATGCTATGACCCATGGGCAAAAAAAAAAAAAAAAAGAATTTAATTTATTTTGAAATTTTAATAACCTAAATTTATTCTTTAAAAAAAAAAAAAAAAAAAAGAAGATGGATATTTCCAAAGAAAAGAATACTGAAATTACATTAAAATATTTCGATCAGAAACCCATTAAAATACGATGAATACCTATATTTATTAATAAAGTGGGATTATATAAAAAAACCATTTCCATAAAAAAAAAATGGACGGCTGAAGAGTTGTGGGGTGGAGTGGATTGAAGCCTGTCCATTAAATTATGAAGATTGGCCATCTTAATATAAGCTGAACATTGATTGTATATATGTGTGGAGATGATAATCTGGATTAACTAACGAGTGCTTATTGGTGATTATTTGTCTTTTTGGTGTGTGTGGGATCAAGTGTATCAGCAGTATGAGATAGTGTGGATAGTTGAGGGTCCTGTAAAAGTCTGAGTTCAACCCCCCTATATATTACATATTGGAGTGCAGGTATGAAAAAGCCTGTATTGTAGAAAAAATCATATATTAAAAATGAATGGTAGATTTAATATCTACATAATTAAAAATGAAAAGTTAGATCAGTTTACATAGATATTGGTTAAGTGCGTTTAATGCATCCTACATTAAAGTTTTTCTTTTTATTTTAGCAATAAAATTTATTCCAGCAGTTATAAAAAACAATAAAGCGAATTATCAATTTTATGTGTTTCAGGATAGTTAATCAGAATATTACAGTGCTTGTTATATCTAAATGATATTAACTAACTGATGATGATATAGTTGATTTCTGCCGAGAGATCTGGTTAAATGCATTTCGTAATTATTATTTTTTTTTTACAGTCATTGTGTTTACATCAATCTCTCCCCCCCTCTCTTTTATATCAAAGAGTGTTTAAATAAATAAATAAATAAAATTAAACCCAATAAATAAATAATGAGGGAGATTATAAAATATAAGTTTTTCAAGGTAATGCTGATAAATGTTGAGTTACTTGAAAAAAACATTTAAATTTCGTTTGTATACTGTATATACACATCACAGTGAAAGCATGAATTTTATTGTAATCATTCCTAATATATCATTGAATAAAACATATCGCAAAGTGAACTTATATAAATAACCATTTTCCTGATATAAAAATGACGGAAATAATTAATATCTATCTAAGATAAATAGTAGACTTTATATATATATATATTGTAACATAATAAATGGTCGCTCAAATAATTAAAGATATTACCATACCTGAGTAGTCCTTAGAATGATCATAAGTAAAGGTTCAAAATATAACACTATCAAGAATTATAAGCAAATTATTAATAACAAATCACGTGAAGTGAGTACACTAGTAATTCAATAAAATATAACTCAGGTATACAGGCAGTAGGTTTTATCCACTTTCATTCCTTGGTTTGATGTTAAGTGCATGTTTAAACAAATACTAAGTGAATATGGTCTAGCAGGGCGCCACTAGATTATCTGAATCTAGACACGGTTATATCTGATAACCTTTCACATGTACCGGGTTTGAATCCCTTCTTGGTACTTTATTTATAATAAAATGGAAGATTTTGCTTTTTGAGCCATATCACTATAAGCACTAATATTTAGGTAAAAGTAAAACATCTTTAAACCAAAGTGGAGTATATTAGACATAAATCATTTCTCAGATCTTAGCATAACAAATGTGTTTCAATATTTTTATAAGTTTACTAGCTCAGATTATATATAACTAATTTAGGATGGCAATTCACTCATCCTTGCATGAAATAGATGATGGGATGTGGTTATAATAATACTAAGAGATCACTAAATATTATAAAATCAATATTTATTTATGGCCTTTAAACAGTTAAACAGCTCATTAATTAAAACGTTGATGACGATGATGATGATGATGATGATGATGATGATAATAACGATAATGACAAGGGTTTCAACTACAGCTCTAGGACTAAGCCTAAACATAAAACTAAATTTTATAAAGAAATTCATAATTATTGCTTAATTTTAGCATATTTACTTATATCTTAAATAACTAATATTCAACCATTGATGATGATGAATAATCACACTTAACAAAGACTACAATTAATGAAATATATACGCCTCGTTTAATAAAACAAACTAATATTTATTACTACATTTCTAACATATACATAAAAATTTCTAGATAAATATGAAAATTGACATGAATAATAATAATAATAATTGGTTATATAACAATCCTCAGATTAATTTTAAGTTCTTCCCCCTTTCCCTTCAAATGTATTTTGTATTAAGTTGGACGTCACATTGACCATGATTTTCACTCCATGAGAAAAGTATTAAAAAAAATATTATCTGCTCATTGGCACACATACTTTAAAATCCAACATGTAAATAGAATGTAAAAAAAAATGTTAGTAAAATTGAAAGAGCAAGTTTTAGAAAAGAGTTTTAAATTATTTTCTCCCCTTCCCTTCCAAGCGCTGAAATCTATACTGAACTTGAAACAAATAAATCTAATATTCTAATACTACTCATTATTTCACATTCACTCACAATTATACACATATAAAATATCATTATGTATGTGCGTGTTTTATCCCACGATAACAAAATATTATTTAAAACCAAAATAATAATATATTAGTTAAAACTAAAATCATAATACCATAAAAAAAAATTGTTTTACACATTAATATTGTAAAATTAATAAACAAATAATTTTCATACATTCAAGGTCATTTATGAAGCTCAAAGTTATTTTTAGTAAGACATTCTTGTTTTTAATTGATCTGAATAGTCTTTAAAAGTTCTTTAAATAAAATATACCACTTTATTGCTAAAATGTTTATTAAGACTGATATCATAAAGAAAATAGATATAAAAAGTCATATTACCGATCTTTTGTTTGTGGCGAATTTCCAAGGGTTCAAACTTGTCTTGTATAATGTTTATATTTCTGCAGCTATCATTTTCGTTTTACTGGGAACAATCTCTTTCTTGAGGTGTATAACTATTTGATGATGATGACTCTATTGAGCTTATTTGCTTTAGTGGACAATTTGGAAATCATTATATTAATTTTTCTTCTCTTCCTGTCAAGCATGTGGATGAAATACAGCAGTTGTTTTCCCATTTGTAAATTTTCTTGAGTTTAAAATCAGTTGTTGGAACAATTAATTGGACTTGATGATTAATATTTATCAGTAGATTAATTCATCTTCTTTGAATGCAGGTGAATGCTTTCTATTGAGGTTATTTGCTTTAGTGGATAATTTGGAAATCATTATATTAAATTTTCTTCTCTTCCTGTCAAGCATGTGGATGAAACACAGCAGTTGTTTTCACATTTGTAAATTTTCTTGAGTTTAAAATCAGTTGTTGTAACAATTAATTGGACTTGATGATTAATATTTATCAGTAGATTAATTCATCTTCTTTGAATGCAGGTGAATGCTTTCTTCCTTCTATTAAAAACATCTTATTTATCTGGTCAGTTGAAAGGTGTAGAATATTATTTTAGACACATCTTTTCTTTCCTATGTGATGTGCAGCTTCCTCCAGATGGTCCAGCAAATGGGACATACATATAATTTTTCTAGCCTGCCATTTCTTATATTTTCAACATTCAAATTTGATAGTTTAATAATCTGAATCAATCACAATAATAATCTTAATAATAATAATTCAAGACAGCTTTTTATATCCAATTCTTAGCTAACTTAACCAATCAGAGATAGCATCACTTGCTATTTTTGGACAAATTTGTTTTAATTAGATCTCTAATTTATTTTCAACTATATTATTTTTCAATTGAAAAGTTTAATCCTTTTTCCAGACACTTTTGTTTTAAAAAAAAAATAGACTCAATTCTTATTTCCTTTCTTTTGTTTTTTTTCTTTTTAACATCCAGGTAACACTTCAAATCTTTGAGCTTCCTTCTTTAGATCTTGAGATAAGACAATTTAATTTTTAGAGTTCTCACCCATTATAAGCTCCCAAAGTGAAACAATCATTTACAAAAAAAAATTGCTACAAAGATCGATATCTGATTAAACAGATTTCCTCTTTTAACAAAAAATTGTACAAAAAAATAATTTGACAGATTTAATACTTCCTTTTCTTTCAATATTTAGGAAATGTAAATTTTTGTATGTAATGTACACACATCCTTCATTCTTTCAAATCATTCATGAACTAACCTTAAATAATATGATTGCTAGCTTAGGAATTATAACCCAATTATTTAATTAAGTCTGTAACTTTTAAATCCCAATTATAATTAAAGAAAAGCAAAATAAAAGTATAGAATAAAATGTTAGAATTGATCAAGCATAGCTTAGTTTTAAAGAAAGTTAAAATGTTTAATATTTGAAATATAAAACAATTAAATAATTTACACATACATTGCCTATATGTATGCATTATAACTTTGCTTTTTAAAGAAAAATTAAATATTAAATAGTTTAAATGTGTGTATTACCTTTCTATCAACACACAAACAAGTAAAGCATGTAATTGTTGACCCATTCTTTCTCTGTTTAAAGCTTTTAGAACTGGACCTTGTAGGGTTTAAACTTGGATGCCCTACAACTTCCTTTATGGTTATATAAAATTGTGATGATGATTTTGTTTGACCTTTTCTACATGCACATTACTATAAATTTGGCTAGTGACCAAATTGTAATGTCACAATATATATATATATATATATATATATATATATATATATATTAATTAATATCTATCTAAGATAAATAGTAGACTATATATATATATATGCAAGTGTTTATCAATGTAAGTAGTAAATATTGCAGATTATACTCATCATTATTATTTTCAATCATTATTTATCCACTGTATGATGATCTCTTCAAGTTTGTTACGCCAGCAAATTTCCTTAGTATATCCATTCATCTCTCACATGTCTCTTTTTAGATCTTTTACAATGTCTTAGATATATCACACGATTACTATTTCTTATACTTGCTCTTAACTATTATTAAAACAGGCAAAACTCTCTATACGTATTGCCACTCAGTGCAAGCTAGAGTAATCAATGGATGCCAGAAGGCTTGTGCATAAAATTCCCATCTAGTGCCTACTCATCCAATATCCCCAGACTAGTTTCTGGTTGGTGGCCTTTGTCAGTGAGGAGCCTTGGATCTGAGAACACTGCACCTATATCTTAGGATCTAATGCAACCCTCCAGCAGTCACCTTTTATCTCTACTTAACTATAAAACTATGAGACTTAAATTGAAAACACTATAATAATTACAATCCAAGTTCATCAGTTTCATATTTTTAATCCAAGCTCATCTAAGCTGATGAGCTTGGATTGAAAATATTATACTGTTTTCAATTTGAGACTCATAGTTTTGTAGTTAAGTAGAGATAAAAGATCACTGCTGGAGGGTTGCATTAGATCCTAAGATTTAGGTGCAGTGCTCTCAGATCTAAGGCCACAAACCAGAAACCAGTCTGGGGATATTGGATGAGTAGGCACTAGATGGGAATTTTATGCACAAGCCTTCTGGCATCCATTGATTATTCTAATTTGCACTGAGTGGCAATATATATATATATATATATATATATATATATATATATATGTTGAAACTAAGATTTTCACGGGTTGCATATATAAAAGACATTTTGCAGGTTTATCCGTGTTAAAAATTTTAAATATTGATATTCTGACATTTCAACTTGGTCACACAAGTCATCCACTGGGTGATAAAAGGTAGAAAGATGGTTGTAGAGGTGCTACAATCACTGATTTGAATAAATGTTAAAGTTCCACCAATAGCAAAAATGTTAAATTTAAGAATGTTTTTTAAAAAAATCTTTCCAAATTGGAGGAAGTTTGCATGTATCATCTCACTTATTAATACAATCTGGCCTTTTAAGTATCTCAATGGCTTCTCTAATTTTGCACTGGTAGAGATTATCACATCTGGATATGATCCTGGTACTAGAAAAATCAATTTTATGACCTGAATCATGGAGTGAGAGTGCTGATGATGATGAGTGTTGTTTAACTGCATTATCATGCTCATCTCTCCTAACACTGATGCAACGATTACTCATACCTATGTAAAAACTTTACAATTTTTACATGAGATTTGATAAACACCATGAGATTCAAGAGGGATTGAATCCTTAGGCTTGGTATTATACTGCTGATCTTTTGATGAGTAAAAAATGCTGTCTCTATATTATAGCATTTTAATATATGTCCAATACTGTCTGTAGTTTCTTTTACATATGGAACACAAATCCTAATAGCTGATTTATCATCTTTTTGTTTCGTATTTTGTTCATTTTGGGCTTGAAATAAGGTTTTTTTTTTTTTATAAATTTATAATCATAAATTTATAATTTATATTAGCAAATAGTTATGATTATAAATTTATAAATTATAAATTTATGATTATAAATTTATAAAAAAAATCCTTATTTCAAGCCCGACAAAATACGAAACAAAAAGATGATAAATCAGCTATTAGGATTTGTGTTCCATATGTAAAAGGAACTACAGACAGTATCGGACATATATTAAAATGCTATAATATAGATACAGCATTTTCTACTCATCAATATAACCAAGCCTAAGGATTCAATCCCTCTTGAATCTCATGGTATTTATCAAATCTCATGTAAAAATTGTAAAGCTTCTTACATAGGTATGAGTAATCATCACATCAGTGTTAGGAGATATGAGCATGCTAATGCAGTTAAACAACACTCATCATCATCAGCACTCTCACTTTATACTATAGATTCAAGTCATAAAATTTGATTTTTCTAGTACCAGGATCATATCCAGATGTGATAATCTCTACCAGTGCAAGATTAGAGAAGCCATTGAGATACTTAAAAGGCCAGATTGTATCAATAAGCGAGATGATACATGCAAACTTCCTCCTATTTGGAAAGATTTTTTTAAAAAACATTCTTAAATTTAACATTTTTGCTATTGGTGGAACTTTAACGTTTATTCAAATCAGTGATTGTAGTGCCTCTACAACCATTTTTCTACCTTTTATCACCCAGTGGATGACTTGTGTGACCAAGTCGAAACATTGGAATATCAATATTTAAAACTTTTAACACGGATGAACCTGCAAAATATGTCTTTTATATATATAGTTTTGCCTGTCTTAGATATAATTTAAAATTTCAATCTCTTCTAGTAATATGTTTATCTCAGTTTCAGTTCAGTTTTTTAATTCTTTGAATAATGTCGGTGACACTTGTTTGTTATTTCAGTCATTTATTTCATTTTTGATCTATTGTTGTTACTGCTAACACTCATCATTATATAGTTTATTGAACGGTTTAAAGTCTTTGCATCACTTTTTTGTTAAGTCTCTAAATCTCATATTCATAAGTAAGAACTAATAAACAGATGTTAAACCTTTTCCTTCTCAAACATATAGGCATATACACCTATTTTATTAAATTATTTCTACCAAATAGCATTCCATCTGAATTTAATTCTATAATTAATTTTATCCATTATCTTTCCATCCCTATTAATAATTTAATCAAATTATTTGTAACTGTTAACTTTTTCTAATTCATAATTATCAAACTTTATTTTCTTCTTTTAAAAAAATCTATTTAACATTACTTTAGTTTTTATACTGTTTATTATTTTTAATCCTATTCTGTTACTTTCATTTAGTAAATCTTTTAACATTTCTAAAAATTTGAAACATTATTTACAAAGCTCTCACATCATCTGCATTATCCTTTAACTTCCAAATGAATCACAAAATACTTCATATAAACCCTGCCGTAGAAACTTTTGGAAATATGAAATCATCTTGTCATACATGCTTCTCATTGTTAGTCCTTTTAGTATCATTATATACTCTAGTCAGTACTGTTGCAATTGAAAAATATTCTTCAGAATATGATAATATTCTGGGTTAATATCTTAATTATCCAAAGCCTTAATCGCTGTTGAAATGCTTATAGAATCAAATGTTTTTTCATAATCTACAAATCTAAAGCATAATAATAATAATCATCATATCAACCATTATAAATCCACTGCAGGGTGAAGGTCTCTCCAAGTTCAGTCCATCTTCTCTGATTTTTAGCTTCTCTTCTCCACATCACCCCTGCATATTTCCTTATGTCATCCATCCATCTCACATATGGTCTCGTTCTGGGTCTGTTAAATCTCTTGGTAACCAGTTTAAAATTTCAATTATCCATCTATTACCATCTCTTCTAGCAATATGTCCAGCCCAACCCCATCCCAATCTTTTAATTCCCCCCCCCCCCCCCAAAAAAAAAAAACTAAAAAGACTTAAGTAATGTTTAATGGATTTTCTCAAAATATGTAAATAAAGATTGATTATGATGAGTTAGAAGAAGTTAATAGCTACAAATACCTTGGTTAGATTATTAATACAGATGGAAACATAATGGATTAAATTAGTTATAGAATTAACTTGGTTGGAGTGCTTTTGATAGAAATAACTTGATACTAAAAGGAAATTTTCCCATGTGTTTGAAAAGGAAGGTTTTTAATAAATGTGTTTTACCAGTTCTTACTTATGGATCTGAGACTTGGAAATTTAATAGAAGAGCAATACAAAGACTTCAGACCACTTAAAGAAGTATGGAGAGATGCATGTTAGGAATAACAAGAAGAGAGCGAAAACACAATATATGAGTAAGAGAACAAACGGGTGTTATTGACCCTCATTGGAAAGCATAATAGCAAATAATATTTATTAGTTCTTTCTATAACTTCACTCAACACTTGGGTATGATTTATTGTGTGAAAATGACTTTTAAACCCAACCAATTTTTTCATTGTTTAAATCCAAAGTTCATATTTAATTAGTTATAATTATTTTGGAAATGCTTTTGTATAAAATGGATAGATCTATAATTTATAATACTTTCTTTATCAACTTCCTTTAATATGAATATTTTACTGCATTCTTCCAATCATCTGATAAGACAATTATTTGGACATTTGGTATATAATTTTAGCAACAATTGTTCTATTTCTTTATTTGCTTATTTTAAAATATCAGTAATAATTCCATCATTTCCTGGAGTTTTTTCCTTCAAGAAGTATAATAACTCCTCTTTCTTATTGCATTGCCAAATAGATACTATATAATACTAAATCATTCATTCACTTTACTATTGTTACACAATGTTTTATTGATCACCCTCTTTTACGGTTTACAGTTTCGATTGCCCCAATCTTCTTCAAAACTTTTGCCCCAGGAATCTTCTTCAGAACTTTTATATCTCCTAATTTCAATACCAAATTCAAATTTAAAATTAAATTAAAATTTGAATTTAGGATTGAAGTTAGGAGACATAAAAATTCTGAAGAAGATTGCTGGGAAAAAGTTCTGAAGAAGATTTGCTGGGGCAATCAAAGCTGTAAAAGAGGGTGGTAAATAAAGCAGCTGAAGTTAGGAGATATAAAAGTTAATAAAACATGCAAAACTCTCCATACAGTAGTGCCACTCAGTGCCAACCAGAGTAATCAATGGATGTCACTGAGTGGCATTACTGTTTGAAGAGTTTTGCCTGTTTTAATAACAGTAATGTGCTAGCATAAGAAATAATGATCATGTAATATTTAGTTGATATAAAAGTTCTGAAGAAAATTTCTGGGGCAATCGAAACTGTAAACTGTGAAAGAGAGTGGTAAATGAAGCATTGTGTAACAGTAGTAAAGAGAAGGGCTGATTTAGTATTATATAGTTTTTTCCTTCTTTGTATATTTAATTGCATGTCTAACTTCATTTAAAATAATTGATAATTCAAAAGATGCAATAATTGTAGAAAATACTTTATTTCTAGTTTTATTTATTACTATACAATTTTTTATATGTCTTCCACATATTTCATGATGTTATCTCTCTTCTATCTGTTCATATTGTTGAAACAATTTAAAATACTAAGATGTTATTTTACATTACTGAGACTTATTCTCATCTATAGATTTTCTTATCAATTTTTAATTATATTTTTTTATATCATTATTATTTCTTTTTCACAGTATTTTAGAGAACTTCAGATTTTAATTCTTCTTAATAGAATCATTTTTAAATATTTTCATATTCCTTCTTTTCTTCATATATATTTTTTTCTTTTTATATTTTCTTATATCATTATTATTTCTTTTTCACAGTATTTTACAGAACTTCAGATATTTAATTCTTCTTAATGGAATCATTTTTAAATATTTTCATATTCCTTCTTTTCTTCATATATTTTTTTATCTCAATAGAAAATTTACTGATATATTGCTGATTTTTTATGTTTCAAAAATATGTCTAAGAATTTTTAACTCAAAAAATTTATGGGAAAGTAAAATATTATATTGGAGAAGAACAGTTTGGTTTTCAGAATGAGAAAAGTACAAAAGATGTTATCGTGTTGTTAGAAAGATTGCAAAAAGATATATTGGGGAAAAAATAAAGGAATTGGTTATGTTTTGTTAATTTGGAAAAAACCATTGATGAAATAGTTTGGAATAAACTTATGCACATTCTAAAAAAATAAAAGAGTATTTTATAAAAAAAGAGATTGATTTGGAATATGTATATTGGGTAAAAAATAAAATCAGATGGGTGAATAATGAGAATAATGAGAGTAAAAAAATAAATATTGAAGAAGTTAAACAAGGATGCTACATGCGACTTACTTCTGCCTTTTAAGGTTTATTTTGAAGACATGTTAGATGAATATTTAAACTGTGGAATATATTAAATAGATTAGAAAAGGATAAATGGAATATTGAATAAAATTAATGTGTAGAAGACCAAATTTTAACAGATAGGAAGAAGTACAAAAAAAAAACAAAAAAACAACAAGTTTATATTCATGAAAATGTAGTTCAACAATTGAATGGATTTAGGTATTTGGGTATTGACAAATGAGACATTTATTAAAAATTGAATATTTTGTGGACATTTGAAGATAAAATTAAAGAAAAGATTAATTAAGTGCTATGTATGGAATATATTATTTTGTGGTTGTGAAATGTGGGCAATGAGTAAAAGAATTAGAAATAGATTGGAGGCCTTTGCAAATAATGGATAAGATTAGTTGGATGATTAAAATAGAAAATAAACTTTTGAAGAGAGTGAATGAAAAAAGAAGATTGTTGAGGAAATTAGACAAAGAAAGAAAAATTGGATTGGGCATATACTAAAAAGAAAGAATAGTTTAATGAAGGATGCATTGGAAAGAATGGAGAATGGGAGCAAAAAGAAAGGGCAAAGAAGAGTGACCTTGCTGCTTGCATATAAGATGGTGAAAAATATCTGAAATGAAAGATCTGGGAAATGAAAAGAACAGAATGGAAAAATGGATGAATTATATATGATTGCTCTATAGATCTATCACACAACAGAACATGAGTGATTGATTGATAATAGAATATTTATCAACATGCAACAATAATGATTGGACTATATAAATGATATTAACATTGTTAAGGGTATATAACAGAGTAATTACATACGAATGAATTTTTTTATCAGAGTCTATGGAAAGTCTTTTTTAAATTTTTTTTTTTTTGAAAAATAATTAAATAAAAATAAATGAAGAGTATTTGAGTTTTCTAGATTTTGCAATGATATAGTTTGTTCTTTCAAATAATGTTCTAGAGTTCGAAAATGTGTTATAAAGCTACAAGATTAAAAAGTAAGAGAATAGTACTAAAAATGAAGTCTAACAAGACGAAAGTAATAAACAATGAGCATTACCAATTGCTCAATAAGCTTTGTGATAAATTTTTAGATTTTCCATTCAATAGATAACTTTTAGATAAATGCTGGCTTTGGGTTGGTATTTTTAGATCTAGTGTCTGAAGCTACCTTAGCGCCTCTCTGAGGAGTGCCTAAGCATGAAACCATGTCAGAGGTTGGGGGGGGGTTCCTGTCAGAGATATTTTAAATGCTTTCTCTGGCTAAGCATTTATCACAAAGCTTGTTGAGCAGTTGGCAATGCTCATTGTTTATATCTTACAAGCTTAAGAGAATTGGTGTCATGTGATCTATGACTCTTACTAAGACTAAAGTAATGTTTAATGATTTTTCTTTAAAAAAAATGATATTTTAGACAAAATTAATCATAGAATTAAATTTCAATAGAATGCTTTTTATAGAAGTTTATTAATATTTTTATGAATATTCTTATGTAAGTCAAAAAAGAAAAGATTTTTAATACAACTGTTCTGCCAGTATTTACATATATCCTGAGACGAAGTCAAGTGTCAAGAGATTTATGTTGGGATTAAGAACGTGAAAATAAATGAAAGAAGAAAAAATGCCTCTCCCCCCTGATATTATTGAAATAATTAGGAGATGATAATAGATTGATAACATATTTTAAATTTGATCTTGAAAGATTTTAAATAATCTAGAAAAAAGGCTGTATGAGTGATGGATCCATAATATAAAGAAGTTTACTATGCAGTATATATAAAAAAGAATCTATGAATCATAGAAACTTGGAAAAACCTTTATCTTGCAATAGATTGGTAATAGTTGAAATATAATCATAAGAGTTATCGATCACAGGACCCAATTCTCTTAAGCTTGTAAGATATAAAAAATGAGGTATCCTAGTACCTCTCTGAGGAGTGCCAAAGTATGAAACCAAGGTCAGAGGTTGGGGGGGGGGAGGGATTACTGACGGAGATATTTTAAATGATTTCTCTGGCTAAGCATTTATCACAAAGCTTGTTGAGCAATTGGAAAATGCTCATTTTTTATAATCAAAGGTAGTTTTATATTTATAAAATCTTTTATATTACATATGTTATTTATTTTACAGATATAATCACTAGAGTTAGATTATAACATTCACTAGATTAAACTACAACCATTAATCAATTAATTTGCATAATTGCTAATATAAGTGATGTAAAAATGTTTTTAATTTTTCGCTAATACAAGCTCATCTGGAAAGTAATTATAATACATTTTTTATTATTTATAAAATAGGTTTCTCTAACTGTTTTTTGTTCATATCACTTTCCACATGCAAAAGAGAAACTATTACATTTAAAATGTATATAACTTTGGCAAACTCAGCACCTAATTACATTTTTATTTATTTTTACTTGAAAACAAATGTGTAACATTATGTAATTTTTACACCAATCTCACGCAAGATAGGGACTAGTTTCTATACACTTTTAACACATTATGGAGGGATATAATCATAAACATGTGATCAAAGATATGTGAAAAGATGCATATGTCATGCTGAATCAGCACTCATCAGTTGGCCCAGATCACACTTGTGTATTTTATCTTTTTTGTATTAAGTTAATCTCAAGTGTTTGATGTTATAATAAATGCTACATTAAAGTCTTTTAAACCATCAACATGATCAATCTAATCTTTTATTTAATGATTGAAAAGATGTGATTTGTACAAATGACAAAAGTAATGTTATATTAAAAATAAGATATGGTTGTGGATAATAATATATCAGAAAATCAATAAGACTTTAAAAAGGTCTTCTAAGCATACATTAATATGTAAAAGCATGTTAGTTTTAATGACTGAATCAACTATTTAGATTTGTGTTTGCTAGATTTTTCAGTTAGTTGTAGCTAATATTATATTGCATGTAGAATTTGATGTAAAGAAAAGAATATTTAAAAAAGTTTTATTTTAAAAATATGTTAAATAATCATTTGGATGCCATTTATATTTATAATTATGAAAAATAATTGGATGTTTATGTGTAGTCCAAACAGCTGAAAGATTAACAGGCATAGACAAATTGTAATCTCACTATGCAAGAAGTTTTATGAGTATTTAATCTAATTTGACATATAAAATTATATATATACATGAGAGTGCCCACACCTAAAAAATACAAACAATACTAAGAATTTTATTCTATTTGTTGTCAAGACAATCATTTTATTGCGCTAATCTATAATCTAATATGTTTAGATTATGTTACTTGACTGAAAGAGATTAAAATTTATAGTTCAAAGAAATTTAAATAAACCTCATTAATTAAGCAAATATAAGTGGTTTTTGAAAGCAGACTAATAAATAGTCAATGTTAACTTCAAATTGTACTGAAGGCATGTATAACTCAGATAATAAAGCTAATAATGCTCAAGTCTATATAATACCCAAGAATCTTTTGGTTTGTTGTCAAGGCAACCTTGTTTATTATTGTAAAGATGAATAACCATCTTTATTTATGGACTAATATGTTTTATATAGACGCTAAAGATTGACAAGTGACTAAAGGAGATTGAAATCTGTAATTCAAAGAAGTTTAAACAAACCTCATTACATATTAATTGTTATTTAACTGATCATTAATTCATGGTATTATTATGTCATCACCTATTTTAGTTTTTAGATTTCTAAATGGCACATTTACAT
Organism: Epiperipatus broadwayi; assembly: GCA_028023455.1. Taxonomy (NCBI): domain Eukaryota; kingdom Metazoa; phylum Onychophora; class Udeonychophora; order Euonychophora; family Peripatidae; genus Epiperipatus; species Epiperipatus broadwayi. Next base: position 156,805 of record JAQFVV010000664.1, on the reverse strand, counting down.
GAAGCTGTCTCTCAATCATTTGGTATTGAATACAAAATTTTTACTTAAGTTTAAAGGTGAATTGCCAATATTATTTGATTAAGATAATCCCAGATTAAAAATTTATTTTGTCTAAAATCCAATTTATAAAATTATTCAGCAATCACATTGAAAATAAAAACTTATTTTCAAATAAATTGTGCTCATAATATTCATGTTATCTTAAAAAGAAAATGCAATTATATTCAATAAATTGCAATTATTACTTGGATAACAATTTCAACTTATTACTATTGTTTTATTTAGTATTTATATATTTATTTATTTATTTTTCTCATGTGTCATAGCATCAGCTGGGACGCGAACCCGCTAACCTGGGACAATTGCTTATAAAGACGCAGTCGCTGACCTCTCGACCACCAATGCTTGACGTTTATATATTTATTAACAAAATATTTTAAAAGAAAAACATGGCCAAAAATGAGCACTGATTAAACATAAACCATGCTCAAACAATTAAAGATAGTTTGAAGGCATTTTGAAATAGTCAAAATACACAAAAAAACGACTTACTATTAATTTCCAATGGTATTATTCTCCTCTCTTCTTCAGGTATTGCTGGTCTAATCAGTAACAGCAATAGCATGGAAATTGAACCTGGGTTTTTAGCTTCTCGAATATTGAATTTTAAAGCAACACTCTAACAACTGAGCCTTCTGCCAAAGTCTTAGAAAAGTTCCAAAATAAAGACAGTTGAATTTTTATGTATTTCTGTAAATAATCATTAAATCCATGTCCATAATTTTTAATGAGTTAGTGATATTTTTTCCTTACCTCTCTTATTTATTTTTTATTTTTTTCCAATTCCTTGAAGAATGATTGATCAAAGTTCATTGTGTATAGTTTTAGATGTCTAGCAAATAATATTTCTAAAACATTCTCTATAAATAATTTAAAAGTACTTTACAAATTGGTTGATATTTTAATTACAGACTATACAACGCACATAATAAAGCAATACTTACTATGTTAAAGTAGTCAATGAATAATTGAGTTCATCTTTACTATTGTTAAGGTTCTTTTATAAAGTCTTACGATATCAGCACTGTCTGTGTTAATTCCTCCAGAAGGCAGAGTAAATAAACCATTAAAGTACTATGACCAAGTTGTTCATTTGATCATCATTAGTGGTAAATTGTCACTTTTTTAATGATATATTCTAGAATCTTAACTTTAGGACTATATCATTAGCTTTAACCTAGGTGAATGTCATTAAAACAGGCAAAACTCCCTATACATATTGCCACTCAGTGCAAACCAGAGTAATCAATAGATGTTAGAAGAAATGGTGATCATGTGATGTTTATTAGGTGAATGTCACATTAATCACGTCAATCTAAATCAATTTCGAGTTTCTTATCTCTTTCACTACTTTTAAAAATATTTAACTATATACAAGCATTTTAACGATGCCAGGCTCACTAAAATTTATTATTTAGTTTTTAAAATGGAAATACTAAAAAAATTATGTTTAAGAAGATGGAAAACATTGACAACTTATCTCGGATAATGGACTATCATTATGTCACTTGGCAAAGTATTCTGTAATCTAATTAACCTAAATTTCATTCTTCCAGAGAATTTGACATTTACATATATTATTTTTTTAAAGATTAGTGATTGTTTATTTTTTATTTTTATTTTTTGTGGTTGAAACATTGCAAAAAAAAAATAATAATAATAACTTTTATGCTAACGATTCATTCTTCCAAAAGTAATTCTTTTGATTAAGAACAAATAAAATCTTGATCACGTATTATTATCTAAATGTTTTGTTTACTGGAGTGCTCTTCGTAAAAGCTGTATACTTTTTAGATCTGAACAAAACAAACAAACAAACAAAAAAAAAAAAACAGATTTTATTGACATTTTCTTGTCTTATTGTTCGCGGTTTTTTTTTTTAAATAATTTCCCAAGGGGATGAAATTAAAAATATCAAAAAAGTAAATATAGTACTGTATCTAAAAGAAAAAATTATATTTACTAAAATACTTTCAAAGAGTAATTTTGTTCAAAAGCGCATCGTGTAATTTAAACATTTGAACTAAAATAAAACATTGAAATAGATAAACAAGATTTAACATGTCAAGCGTTGGTGGCCTAGTGGTTAGCATAGCTGCCTTCCAAGCAGCCAGCCCGGGTTCGCATCCCAGTCAACGCATTTGACATATAAAAAAAAAGATTTAACATTCTAAAAGATTGTACATATTTAAATAAATATAAAATGCATTATGGATGTGATTATTATAATTATATTAAATATATTTATAATAAAAATATCGTGTTGCAAAATGATTTTTACTTGAACATTTCGGAAGCGTTTGTGTATAGGTCACATGCTCAGAGTCAGAGATTGTTAACCAAGGTAAACATAATCTCCCCCTGAACCCTTGTAATACTATTATGAAGTTATCGACTTTTTCCACCCTATTATTTCTTTTAAATCTCAATTTCAAATCATTCCTTGAGTGGTATCACATTCATTTTTCCACATCTACTCCGCTTTAATGCGTTATTACTTTCAATATTGTATTTTCACATCACTCATTCTTGTCACAAAGACTTGACAGTAACAAACATCTCTGCCTTTTTGAGTTCCTTCATTTTAATATTTACTGTATTTTCCATGTAATTTATTCTGAACCATTTTCAATATCCCACATTTCAAAAGTAAATGTTGAATACTTTTCTTTCTATCTCCAAATAAACTACACTCACATTTTAAATTCTTATCCCATTTTGTCTCATTTTTTCGTATTCACGCCTCTTTCTTTGTTTCTCTAGTATTATTATATAACCATATATATATATAATTAAAGGGGAATTGAACCCAGACTTTCAGTTCTCTTTAATTATCCACTCCATTGTATATCACCAATATACATGACCACCCACATGTTGATAAATTATTTCCAATATATGTATTTCATGCTGAAACAGCTCTTATCAGTTGGTACATATGATCATCTCCTACACACATATATAATTTGTGCTCAGTTTATATTAAGACAGCAAATATTCAAACCCCAATGGACAGGTTTCAGTCTTCTCCACCCTCCAACTCTTCAGCCATCTATATCATTGAATATCTGATAATAGCATGTTTGAAGCCATTATTTGCCAATTTTTGTTGTGTTATGCCCATGTTGAATGTTAGTCAATCTGATTCCTTATATGTAGGACCTAAAGCCTTTTTAAATACATAAAAGTGGGATTGGTAAAATATAGACTGAATATGTAATATTTAAATACATGTGTAGTATTTATATTTAAAATTAGAGGTAATTAGAAGGGATTTGAACCCAGACATGTAAGCTCCCTTTAGTCATTTAAATATATATTTAGCCTGTATTCTACAAACCCCTCTTCTATGTATTTAAATAATAGGCTTAAGGTCCTATATATGAGGAGTAAGATTTTTTATGTTCAAACATGGGTATGACGCAATAAAAGAACACAAACAAGGGCTTTGACCATGCCACCATCAGATTTTCAATGATATGGATGCCTGAAGAATTGGAAAGTGGAGAGAATTGAAGCCTGTCCATTAGGGTTAAAGATTTTCTATCTTAATATAAACTGAGCACATGTGTGTGTGGGAGATGTTGATCCTGACCAAATGATATGTATATTGGAGATTATTTATCATTTTTACATGTGTGTGGTCATGTGTATTGGTGGTATAGGATGGAGTGGATGTCTAAAGGGAACTTGAAAGCTGAGTTCAAATTCCCTCTAATTACATCTAGCTTAAAATATAAATCCATATATATATAATTCTTATATAATTGTAAACTGATTTTTATTTTCATTCATTTTTTTAAAATTATCCTTTTTAAAATGTAATTAACTTATTGATTCTTTTCTTACTGTCCTTTCTAAATAATTGACATTTTTTTGATTAATATGTTATAACCTTTTAAATATTTAAAATATTAACTTTTAATTTCCTTTATTAAGAAAAAACACCATTTATTTTTTTTAAAATAATCTATATTCTGGTCACATTTCATCTTCTGATGTATACCTACCATATTTTTATTAAATTCTGATTAAAAATCCATGAATGCTTCATCCTAACATTAAAGCAGGAATCAGTACCTTTCAAATAATTCCACATTCCTAATTTCATAAAAAAGATACAAGATTTTACATAAATCCTGCTCTGTTTCTTGTCTTTTTATCTCAACAATTATTTATGTAACCCTTTTCTCATATCTTGCCACTTTTTTCATATTCTATCAAATAGATATTACTAAATAAGATCTCCATCTAAAAATAGTTAGATACTAACTTTTCAAAAAAACAACAACAGTGGAATAACTAAATTGCGATAGATCAGCTATCCGAGTACATTATATGCTTGCTTTGATTTTATATTGATTCAATACATATACTAAGATAAAAATTGTCATCCACACACACTTAAAAAAATAATAATGTGATGTGTTTGTGTGCACACTGATACATGGGTGCTATAAAGGGGAAAATGTTACACAGGTAGTTACATTAATCATAAAAGTTAAACAATTGAAAAGTTAGAATTATACTAATAAATATTATGATTGAATACATTTGTAATCAATATATATATATATAATTTTGATTTTTTTTTAAAGAGAAAATCCTTTTTAATTAGACTATTTCTAAACATAAAATAATTTTCAATGTATTATTTTAAAATATATATAATTTAATTGTACTTTTATCAAACAAAATTCAGCACTAGTCAAGAAGTCGGCCTGGATTCGATTTCTAGTCAATGCTTTGACATATAAAAAAAATCAGCACTATCTTAAATGTGAGTGTGTACTTTAATATTTTATCCTGTCAATTCAGTCACATATTACAAATATATATTTTTATATAAGTAAATCTAATGAAAAAAGATGAAGTAATATCTTTTTTCCTTATGATTTTATTGAAGTATTCTACAATGTATGAAAAAGATCAAAATATTATTCATATAAATAATTTAAATATAAGAAGGTATTTTTGCTAAATAAAATAGGTTATTTAGTATAATTCAAATATATAAATAAGCATTTATTTTTATAGCGACTGTATATAATTGTAATTACCTTCATATCGGCCTTTCAAGCCAATTGTGTAAACGCTTTGTGAGTGTTAAATAATAAATGAATACCCTCTGACCAATACAAGATATAGAATTTATGCAGGAATAAAAAGAATCCCAAAAGAATCCCTCTTATTCCTACGACTCAAATATTTATATATGAGCAAATCTGAAGTACTGGCACAGAAGGCGTGACGATAGAACGGTCACTTTAAATTACTATATACAATGTCTGAATAAATGACGCCGATGAAATTTTCTAGAATTTACTAAACGTCATTCCAACTGAAACTTAATCATATATAAAAATAAGCATTTAGTAAATTCTAGAAAATTTCATCGGCGTCATTTATTCAGACATTGTATATAGTAATTTAAAGTGACCATTCTATTGTCACGCCTTCTGTGCCAGTACTTCAGATTTACTCATATATAAATATTTGAGTCGTAGGAATAGGAGGGATTCTTTTGGGATTCTTTTTATTCCTGCATAAATTCTATATCTTGTATTGGTCAGAGGGTATTCATTTATTATTTAACACTCACAAAGCATTTGCACAATTGGCTTGAAAGGCCGATATGAATGTAATTATAATTCAAATATAAAAATTAGTGGCTAAATTATTTGGTTTATTTAACAGAAAAAATATAATTTGTAAAAATGAAAAAAAGTTTTTCATTAATGTAATAAAAATTAATTGCTGCTGTTTAATTTATATCAACAAGAGAATTAAAAAAAATATAATTAAGAAATGTTTTTGTCAAAATATAATTTGATATAGTTTGTTTTGAGAAGTATTTTTGTCAAGCACTGTTAGCTGGGAGGTCATCGCAACCTCCTTGCAAGGAAGTAGTTGGTTGCAGATGGTTGTGGGTTCACCTCCAGGCCGATGCTATGACATATGGGGGGGAGAAGCATTTTCATTATTTTAGTATTTACTTTTTTGATCTTACTTTTGAGATATAATCATCTGAACAATTGCTATCAGTGGCTATAAACAGATTCAGATTAACTAAAAAAAAAGAGAGCTATTTCTATCAGGATTCCTTGCTATTTGAAATTTGTAGCTATTAGAAAAAATATGCTGGCAGATATTTACAATGATCATCAAGTTCATTATGCATTGCTAACAATTCATAAATCACTACTTTTCAGAAGTTTGGACATGTAGCTATCTAACATAAATTAAGAAGTGATATTCTAACTAATGTCTATCAATCAGCCAATCATCTAGATATGAAGCAAATGAACATATATATATATATATATTGTAATGGGATATATATATATATATATATATATATATATATGCGTTACATTCAAATTTAATAGTAACTTTTTTTATCTAATACAGAATTAAAAACAAACTGTCAAAATGCACAAATAACGAATTATTAATTTATTAATATGTTAGAGTGATTGAAATATTAAAATAAGCTTTAAAAAATAAATAAATTATAGAATTGAAGCAAAGATTCTAATCTTTAAATAAAATATATAATAAAAAGCCTTTTGATTTTAATAATAGCAAAGAGTTTTTAATCTTAAAAAGAAAAATTACAAAAACAGATCCTTAAGGCAAAATGACAATTAAAAAAATGATTACAAAATAGATGAGTTCCCACCCAGAGATAGAGACACAGGCCTCAGTGGAAAACCGAAAATCTTACCTTGGACACAAACTGAATTAACCAATAAAATATAAATAATGAAATATGTTTGATGAATCCATGCATTCCAGAGATAAGGTGCCCGACGACTATAAAAAGAAAAATCCACAGGGAATAATTAGTTGGAGAGAATCAGAAAATTAAAACTTTAAATTCAATTGTCTTTGTTGAAAGCAGAACATTTTTAAAAAGCTATTATCACTGTCACTAAGAATGTAGTCAGCGTCAGCAGGCTTCCTTCGGTGCGGCCGGCCAAAGGCAGCTTTCATCTCCACGGATCCCAAGATCGAACCACGGATCCTGTCTTCACAAAGCTTCATAAATCATCATCGTTTGCAAGAAAAGGGCCCTTGCGTAAATTTAGATCTTCGTCACAAAGGAATAAGCACAGGACAAAAAAGAGGTATAAATTTATAAATGATCAACTTAAATATAAACTCTCTTAAGCTTAAAATATTTTGGATTTTATTTGTGTCTAAAAAATGAACTATAAACTTTCTTTCCTGAATAAACCCAAACTTTCTGTATCTTTTATAAACTTTGCAATTTTAAAACTATGATCTAAAGTTAAACGTAATCTCTTCAAAATGTATTGTATTTTATTTTTGTTTATTCATGCTAAAAAGATCTGTTTGTAATAGGGTAGGGGTTTGCAATTGCAAACTTAAATTTAAAAATAGAAACACATCGTTATTTATGCATTATTAAATTTAAAAAGAAAAGCAGGTTATATAAATTTGCAGTAAAAAAATAAGTTAAAATATAAATGTTATCTTAAAAATGATTTTAAAACCTTAATTAAACTAAAGATTTTTGTTTTGAATTAAATTAATAAAATGATTTAAATGTTAGTTGAGTGTAGATAGCTGCTAGACTAGTTTACATATGTTACTTTTAAAGAGGGTTTTGATTTTGGACTATTTGTTTCGTAGTTGTGTCAATGCTGGTGGAAAGATATATGGACATTTATATCAATGTAATGTGAAGTGTGTTAGCACCTAGGGCTACAAGTCCAACTGAATGCATGACCCCAAAGAGAGGTAGTCATATCATTGAAATGGACACAGAGGTATTTCCTGCGCCATTGACCCATTCCAGTTCTATGGATTGAGAAGATAAGTCGGCAAGATAAGACCGCTCTCTCATCAATACGCAGCATTTTTCTCTTATTATTACATACATGATTCCTTCGCCAGATAGAAGCACATTCCTATACTGGTTGAAGCTCATGTTTTCTCCAATAATATCACATTGTTTAGAGGCACATTCCTGTCATGTGATTCTATGCTAACATGTTCATATTGCATTGGTTGCTGATATATATCTGGAAGTGAGCATTGGTGTGGCTGCGGACTTTTAGCTCGGAATCAAGTGTTTGAAAGTCTTTTAGGTGCATGGTCTGGGTAGCTCATCTATACTCAACATTTCTAAAATTTAAAATTAAAAGTTAAAAACAAATAAAATAATAATGAAACAGAATAAAACAAATTTCTTCCTGTGTTATAAAAATTATTTTTTAAAAGTTTGTGCATTATTAATTATATACGTAAATAAAATCTTTTTTTTTTTTTAAGAAAAATTTTATTCTATAGCTATATTGAATGTTATAAATACAAAAATGATATCAATTACATATCCATTTGAAGTAAAGTAGATCCAACCTTCTGCCATGTTGCTCTTGTGATATAGCTTGGAGCAATTAGTTGGTCCTTTTTCATGATTTTCTCCATGATATTCTTAAATTTAGTCCCATATGGATCTCTCATTCCTTCAATTGTGACTTTACATCTGACACACCACAGGGCATAATTCACGAAAATTGCCAGTCTTATGTCCGTAAATAGACCCTGACCTATATAATCTTTAATTGATTTGTAGTGTGCACTTGTATTGCTGTACCATTTATGAGATATCGATCTATAATTGGACATAATGGGACATTTAAGAAAAATATGATCAATTGATTCCTCCTCTCTCTCACATGCCTGGCACACAGGATTGATCTTCTTGAAATTTCTCCTGTATGCCAGAAATGAGTTTGTAGGGAGGGAGTCCAGGTTGATTTTAATTAAGAAATCTTGAAATTTTGCCTCAATGAACCAAAATTTTGATCTTGAAATCAGTTGCTGATTGGTGATCCCGAGAGACCCTTTGTTTATGTTATTTTCCCCATGTATTATTTTATATGCATTCCAGTATTTAATTTTTGATATAATTGGGTTTTCATTCAGATCAATAACTTTCCGAATATTATCAAATAACAAATTCCACCAACTTTTATTAGTGGGCGGTGGTCTATCAGTTGGTGTGACAGTTTCTTGATATGATATACTTGAATATTTGTTTTGAAGCCAGAATAGTAGGTTATAGTCTCTCTGGAATATCATGGTTTTGATACAATGTAATGAAAGGCCATTGAACCTTCTAGGCATTTGAAGTTTTCGGAGGCTGATGGCAGCAACCTTTCGGCCCCAGAATAGTTTTATGCATAGCGAGTTTATTTTTTTGATAAATTTTTTGGAGGGGCAGATACCAGATAGGAAATAGTTAATTTTTGGGAATATCAATGAGTTTAAAAGTCTTACCTTACCATGAAGTGAAACATATATCTTAGAAAGGGAGGTAGTTGTATGGCAAATTTCTGTTAATAGGGATTCTTCGATTTCTCTCCTCATAGCACTATTGGATTTTGAAAAATTAAAGCCTAGGAATTTCTGTGGGTCAGCTGTAAAATTTGAAGCAATTTTCCTGCCAGTTAGCAAGCTCCAGGAGGCTGATTTCTTTTTATTGAATTTGAGTTTATATTTGTCTGAGTACCACGCTAGTATTTGCTCTAGTTTAGTGATATATTTCTTGGAAGGCAGGCAGATGATTATATCGTCCATATAACTGAGATGTTTAATCACCCTTCCCATGGCAGGTACATACACTCCAGGCAGTGATCTCTCAATCTCCATCAATAGTGGGTTGATATAGGCTATAAAATATAGCGCGCTAAGTGGAGATCCTTGAGGAATAGAGATGGAGGGTTCGAACCCAGGTGCAATTTTCCCATTCATTGTGATGTGGATGATTCTGTTGGCTAATAGATTTGCAATCATCCTCAGATAAACACACGGCACCCCATATTCCTGGAGAACATCAATCAGAATGTCTGGCCTGACTGAGTCGAATGCTGCCGAGATGTCGAGTTGGACAGCGATCGGTTTCGACATCTTCCGGGCTCTAATAACATCGATAAGGAGTTTCATTTGGCCAATGGCATTAATTGATGATTCCCCTTTTTTTGCATATTGATTGGTAGAAATGTATTCATAAATTTTCACTTGGATTTGATCCTTAATTAATTGTTCTATGATTTTAATTAAAAGGGGAATCATTGAGATAGGCCTCAGATTATTCAAGTCATGTTTTCCATCTTTTTTCTTTAGGAAAGGTACGAGAGATATTGGATATAAGTTGTTAATCTCTCGACTTCCCTCTGCTAAGTGGTTTATCATGGCTTTAATTATTGGCACTGAATATTTCTCTAGATGTAGGAGGATGAATTTTGGTATGCCGTGTATTCCTGGGTGCACCCTCTCTGGGAGGCTTTTTAGCTTGATGCGGATCTTTTCCTCAGTGATATCATGAGTCAGGTTCTCATCCAGGCCAAACAGTCCATTGACATTCCCAGTCTGATCAAATTGAAGTGTTGCCCTAAAGTGCTCTCTAATTGCACAGATCATTTCCAGGCCCACAAGAATGTTGTTATCTATCGTTAATGACAGTGGAACGAGTTTCCTGCTACCTGTTCCCAGTGCCCACCGGAAGTAACTCTTGGACCAGCATTGTTGATCTGGCAGAAATCTCTTGGCTCGCTTGATTGACATATATTCAGCCAGAGATCTCTGCTTATCCCGGTATTGGCATTTCAGGGCAAGGGCAAGAGGTACAAATTGATTATCGAGTGGAAGTTCTTTTAGTCTTTGGTCAATAGCATCAAGATCGGCTAATAAGCGGTTAGGGCCTTTCTTGTTAAGGGAAACCTCATTTATTATGGATTGGAGGATGCCGATGAAGGAGAACCATGCCTCCTCCACCGGTAGTCTTAGGATATCAATTTTTTTAAAGTAGATGTAGGCCTCGGAAAAGAGCCATTCAGGTGTGGTCTGTTTTAGCAACATTCGAATAGTATTGTTATTTTCTTCAACTATCGGATGTCCAATATTTGTTTCAAGAGATAACTCTAGGGCCAAGTGGTCAGAAAAAATCACTGGTCGAAGTTTTGCATTGATTTTGAAGTGAATACTCGGGGAATAGTAGACAAGGTCAATCAAGGATCTGACATTTTTAGTGTAGAAGGAGAAGGCATCTATAGGGAAGAATCCTTCTCCACTCATCAGTATATGATTAAAGAGGTGAATATATTTTTTATTGAAAGAACTATATGTCACATTGAAATCACCCATTAGGATGACTGGGAATGGATTTGAGGCCATGACTGAGTTGATGGTGGTGATTACTTTCATGATTAGATTGTGGTTATTTTTAGTGTAGAGGTAGATTAGGTTGATTTGAAAGTGGTTATATTTTAGGTTAGCAATTAGGCAATTTGAATCTAGATGCAGAATTTTGAAGCTAGTAGGAGGATCTTTCTTGTAATTGATTAAAATAGCTACGCCTCCTGCTGGTACCATTGAAATTGAGTATTTGAAGAAGCCCAGATTTTGGAGAATCTGATCAATTTTACAACATGAATTTAGATGTAATTTGGTTTCTGCCATGCATACGACATTTGGCTGGCATTTGACTATCCAATTTTGAATAGCAAGTGCCCTGTCAACTGAGTTCAGGCCCCTAACATTAACTCCGTAGAAATTTAACTTCATATAATTTGTATGAGGTGATTTGTCCCTGATTGACCCTGCCATTATCATTGGCTGGTATCTGTCATTCCATTATTCATCTATTTCTGCCCAGTCTACTTCGTTACTGCACTTAGTCCCGTGTATCTTCATATTGCACAGACTGATTCTCCATCTCAGAAGCAGCCCAGTCTGACTGGGAGATTTCAGTGTCACTAAGACCTATGAAAGAAGTTAGTAATAGTTCTTCTTGATTATTACTGTCATCCAGATTCATGCTCTGTTCTACTGTCTTAGAGGTACTGGATGAGATTTTGATAGAGGATTGAATATTGCCTTTCCTTCTTTTGTTATTCTTATCATTCCACTGATTTATCTCAATATCATCATGGTATTGTTTATTTAGTTTCTCAGAATTATCATTTGAATATGTTGTAGTATCTTCATCAGAACTGGATCTGGTTTGTTGTCTTGATTTCCTTTTTTTCCTGTTCTTCTTTGGTAATATTTTTCTATTTTGTTGAGTTGTTATAGGGCTAGGGTCTTCATGCACCCATTCTTTTTGGTCACCAATGACTGTCGCATCAGAGTCTGATCCACTCTCATCAATGATCATCTCGGGTCTGTTTGTCTCATTCTCAATCCAATTATGAGGTTGGTTTTGTCCTACCCCACTAGTGAAGTGTTGTGACTCAGTGGTATTAGAGTTGATTGGCATATTTAAGGGGGTGTGATCCAACACTTTATTTATGGGAGTGTGAATCGGGATTTCTTCTAACATTGTCAGTGTTGGCTCAGATTGATTGAGTTCTTCATGATTTGAGTCTAATTGTGTTAAGTTGTCTGGATTGTCATCAACTATTTTAGAGTCCAGTGTTAAGACTATTGTTGACTTCCCTGCCTTCTTATTGCATTTATGAATCCTATTCTGTTTCAAGCCACATCCATTACATATGCGAGCTTGGCAGTCTTTAATAAGGTGACTTCGTTCCAAGCAAAAAAAACATTGTGGTGGAACTCCACGGAATGTTAGGACCATCGGTGAACCTCTGGAGTAGACCACTGTGGGTATATCATTGGGGTGCACTTCTTTCTTTAATGTGATAGTGAAAGTACCAGTGTTGGTCAGAATGCGGCCATTAGTTCGATGGTCATATCTGTATGTTAGTCCAGTTGTTTTCCCATATTTCCCAAGCATGTTATCCAGTTCTGCTTGATCAAAATTCATCAAACAGTTCTTGATGGTTCCATTGAGTGTGATTGCTCTGTTTATATCAATTGTGCAGATGATCTTCCCATCCAAGAGTCTAATGTTATTTTTGAAACAATTTCTAGTAGACCATGAAGTAAATTCGGTAATTATATATCTATCATTTGGATGGGAAAAGATCTTATTAATTCCCATCCACATATCATTTTCAAAGATCATGTTGTAAAATTTCTCAATAGGGAATTTAAATAATCCTCCATTATGATTTGTTATGGCCAAAATCAGAGTTTTGTCATTGATATAGTTTTTAAAAGAATTTAGTAAGAGATCAGGGATTGAGTTATTAAATTGATTATTTATTCTTTGATATTCTTCTTCAGTAAGTTGTATTGTATTTTCTTCATTGTGAGCTTTTATTTGTTGTGATGTATTATCAATTTCTATATCAAGAAAATTCAGTATGGAGTTTTGGTTGTTATTTATTGTGTTTCCATTTTCCCTTAGCTTATCACTTTCTTTTTTAAGGACATTGGCATAGGTTTTACTTTTATTCTTACTATTATAACTTATATCTATATTTTCATTTTGCTCTTGGTGTGGAGAAGCACTTTCTTTGATTTTATTGTATTTAGAATCCACAGATTGACTAAGAAGCAATTTTCCATCTTTAGGATTTTTCATAACGATGTTATCGCTAGTAGCGCCCTCAAACGGTTTTTTAGAACGAATTGTACTAAGTGTTTTTGGTTTATTTATGTTGCTATTATTTTTATATGTGGTAGTATAGTTGCTGTGATAATTAGAAGATTTATTCAAGGTTTCAGAAATCATTAATTTAGGTGCTTCTGTCTCATTTTTAATAACTTTTGAATTAGTAATGTTGTCTTCTATAACGACTTTATTGATTTCTAACGATAGACTAGGAATTTTTTTCTCAGATTTCTTTTGCTTTTCATGAGGTTTGATACTTTGTGAATCAGAGATGTTGTAGTAATTATCATTAGAGTTAGGGAATTGTGAATTGGGTAAATTTCTAACTTGGTGAGAACTTTTTCCAGCTTTTGCAGAATTTTTGTCTATTTTGTCATTACTATTATTCAAGCACATATCGGCCATATTAGAAATATTATCGGAAAGATTTCTATTCTTGCTTTTAGCAGATTTGGGTTTTTTATCTTCATTCATGACTTAGGATTTAATGAAAAGTCACTTACCCACTTAATAGGGCACTTGTTTCAGTTTTAACTATTATTTTTGCGATTAAAATTTTATTAAAACTGACAGTGCTTTCTTTTTTTTTATTCTTTATTATTAAAAATATAGTTTAATTAAATATATAAGTTTCTGTGTCTACTTGAGCTAGTGACTAGGGCTGGCGGTCGCGGTCTTAACAGCACGTATCTGTCGACTTTATAAATTTTCTAGGTTCAAAGTAGCCTAGTGGCGCTCTATCGGCAGATGCGGTAAGACTGGATACTTCACCACCATCACCGACCATTATAATATATATATATTGTCTTTACTAAACTTAATGTAATTAGAAGGGACTTGAACTCAGACCTTACAACATTCCACTCCATCTTATACAACTGATACACATGGCCACATACATATGAAAAAGATAAATGATCTCCAATATATGTATTTCATGCTGGACCAGCACTCATTAGTTGGTCCAAATCACTATTTCCCATATATATATATAATCAATGCTCAATTTATAATAAGATAGTAAAACTTTAATGGACAAGCTTTAATCTTCATCTTCCAACTCTTCAGCCATACATATCATTGAAAATCTGAGGATGGAATGTTCCAAGCCCTTGTTGATGCGAATATTAGAGTCATATCAATGTTGGCTTTAAATCACTCTGAACTCTCACATATAAGACCTTAATACATTCATTTAAGTACACAGAAGAGGATGGGAAGAATACAGGCTGAATATGTAATATTTAAAGACATGTATATTGTCTATACTAAAACAATGTAATTAGAAGAGATTGAAACTCAGACTTTCAAGTTCCTTACAACTATCCATTCCATTTTATACAATTGATACACATGATCACACACTTGTGAAAATATATATATGCACACAATGATAAAGAAGATATTGTTACTAGCTAGACATATAATCAAATAGTAGTTAATCATGTATATATATATGTAATTATATAACTGAATATTTGTAAATACAGTAACTAAATAATTAAAAAAATTTTATCCACTTAGGAGCGCTTTTGATTATCCCAGTAATCTGTGTCAACTAAAGCTTTGAAACGCTAATTTTTCCACAATTCCGTGATCTTAACATTTGCTGCTTGCCTGTTAATTAAGGCATGTTTATATTTATATATTAGCATAGCCTCCTTTATTTTTCTTTTATTGTTATTTTTTTTCAATTTGCAATATTTTTACACTTTTAAAATTGAAGTCAAAACCATAAATACATGATTTATTATGGTCGTAAAAAACAGATGCTGAAATATTATTATCTACTATGCAATTTTGTTTTGATTTCTGAACACGTTTTAATAATAGCAAGTGTTCTTTAGTTCTTTTTTCCAACGTACATCTAGATTCACCTGTATATCCATTGCCACACCTATGTATCCATTTATAAATGATACAATTTTTATTTATAAATGAGGTTTTATCTTTACAGTTATTTATTAATTTGTTTAATGTAGGAGGTGTGTAAAATGCAACATCACATATATCTTTATAAATTTTTCTTATATATATATATAACAACACTTTTTTGTAGTGTTTATTATAAAATAGCTAGCCAGATAAATAGAGTACTCATCTTAGTAATTTTATTAAATCCAAACCACACATATATTTTCCATATACATAATCTCTATTTATAATCACTGATTAAACCTTAGATCATCATTTAGTAATTATCCAAAATTATTTTTGTCACTATATATTTATCATAATGATCTTTTCAGAGTTTTTATTGGAAGTTTAAATCGTTGCAACATTTAGCTCATTTTATTCTCAATGCATTCTTCTATTTTGATGTTTGCATTACATAAGTTAATAGTATTCGATGTAAGCTTGCATTTTTTGATTTCAGCATATGCATACAGTATTCAAATATTACTTTGTGAAATTTGATGTAGGCCTGTTTTAATTAATGAGATATTTGGTTTTTTCTGGACTCTCTCTGAAATTCCTTTTATACATAGGAAGAGAATACATGCAAACATAGTTATTATCCATTTTTTGCAGGCATTTTTTTTTATTCATCATGACAGATAAGTTACATAATAATTATTTATGGTTCTTTTCTTTTTAAATATTTTAATAAAAAGAAGCTTCTCTTTATATTGCAGATTTTGGCAGCAAAACATACATTTTCTGTTACAGATTTTGAAAGTCATTTAAAATCAAACTGATCAGAAAATGTTAGAATTCAAATGGTTTGCTCTTATATTTATTATATCTTTATATAATATATTATAAATTGTAATGTATATATACATATGATTCAAAATTTTGGATTTATATAACTATTTATAACAACGCATTTCAATAAATAATAAAGAAATAAATAACTGTTTTTCTACAGTACATTTTGAAAACATGATCTTTCTTACAAATATATGTATATATTGTAACTTAATAATGAGTTCAAATAGAAATAACTAAGTAAAGGTTCAAAATATAACACTATCAAGAATTATGGGGAAATTGTTAATAACCATTGTATTTTGACTCAGGTATATAGGCAGTATGTTTTATCCACTTTCATTTCTTGGTTTGATGTTAAGTGCCTGTTTAAACAAATACTAAGTGAATATGGTCTAGCAGGGCGCCACTAGATTATCTGAATCTAGACACGGTTATATCTGATAACCTTTCACATGTACCAGGTTTGAATCCCTTTTTGGTACTTTATTTCTAATAAAAATGAGAGATTTTGCTTTTTGAGCCATATCACTAGAAGCACTAATAGTTAGGTAAAAGTAAAACATCTATAAACTAAAGTGGAGTATATTAGACATAAATCATTTCTCAGATCTTAGCATAACAAATGTGTTTCAATGTTTTTATAAGTTTACTAGCTCAGATTATATATAACTAATTTAGGATGGCAATTCACTCATCCTTGCATGAAATAGATGATGGGATGTGGTTATAATAATACTAAGAGATCACTAAATATTATAAAATCAATATTTATTTATGGCCTTTAAACAGTTAAACAGCTCATTAATTAAAACGTTGATGACGATGATGATGATGATAATAATAACAATAATGACAAGGGTTTCAACTACAGCTTTAGAACTAAGCCTAAACATAAAACTAAATTTTATAAAGAAATTCATAATTATTGCTTAATTTTAGCATATTTACTTATATCTTAAATAACTAATTTTCAACCATTGATGATGATGAATAATCACACTTAACAAAGACTACACTTAATGAAATATATACGCCTCATTTAATAAAACAAACTAATATTTATTACTACATTTCTAACATATACATAAAAATTTCTAGATAAATATGAAAATTGACATGAATAACAATAATAATAATGGGTTATATAACAATCCTCAGATTAATCTTAAATTCTTCCCCCTTTCCCTTCAAATGTATTTTGTATTAAGTTGGATGTCACATTGACCATGAAAAGTATTTCAAGACAAAAAATATTATCTGCTCATGAACACACATACTTTAAAAATCTAACATGTAAATAGAATGTAAAAAAAAAATGTTAGTAGAATTGAAAGAGCAAGTTTTAGAAAAGAGTTTTAAATTATTTTCTCCCCCTCCCTTCCAAGCGCTGAAATCTATACTTAACTTGAAACAAAATAATCTAATATTCTAACACTACTCATTATTTCACATTCACTCCCAATTATACACATATAAAATATCATTATGTATGTGCGTGTTTTATCCCATAATAAAATATTATTAAAAACCAAAATAATAATAATATATCAGTTAAAACTAAAATCATAACATAAAAAAAAAATTGTTTTCACATTAATATTGTAAAATTAATAAACAAATAATTTTCATACATTCAAGATCATTTATGAAGCTCAAAGTTATTTTAGTAAGACATTCTTGTTTTTAATTGATCTGAATAGTCTTTAAAAGTTCTTTAAATAAAATATACCACTTTATTGCTAAAATGTTTATTAAGACTGATATCATAAAGAAAATAGATATAAAAAGTCATATTACCGATCTTTTGTTTGTGGCGAATTTCCAAGGGTTCAAACTTGTCTATATTTCTGCAGCTACTATTTCTGTTTTATGTGGGAACAATCTCTTTCTTGAGGTGTATAACTATTTAATGATGATGACTCTATTGAGGTTATTTGCTTTAGTGGACAATTTGGAAATCATTATATTAATTTTTCTTCTCTTCCTGTCAAGCATGTGGATGAAATACATCAGTTGTTTTCACATTTGTAAATTTTCTTGAGTTTAAAATCAGTTGTTGTAATAATTAATTGGACTTGATGATTAATATTTATCAGTAGATTAATTCATCTTCTTTGAATGCAGGTGAATGCTTTCTTCCTTCTATTAAAAACATCTTATTTATCTGGTCAGTTGAAAGGTGTAGAATATTATTTTAGACACATCTTTTCTTTCCTATGTGATGTGCAGCTTCCCCAGATGGTCGGAACCGATGGGACATACATATAAATTTTCTAGCCCGCCATTTCTTATATTTTCAGCATTCAATTGGATAGTTTAATAATCTGAATCATAAACAATAATCCTAATAATAATTCAAGACAGCTTTTTATATCCAATTTTTAGCTAACTTAACCAATCAGAGATAGCATCACTTGCTATTTTTGGACAAATTTGTTTTAATTAGATCTCTAATTTATTTTCAACTATATTATTTTTCAACTGAAAAGTTTAATCCTTTTTCCAGACACTTTTGTTTTTAAAAAAAAAATAGACTCAATTCTTATTTCCTTTCTTTTCTCTTTTTTTTTCTTTTAACATCCAGGTAACACTTCAAATCTTTGAGCTTCCTTCTTTAGATCTTGAGATAAGACAATTAGAGCTCTGACCCATTATAAGCTTCCAAAGTGAAACAATCATTTACAAAAAAAAATTGCTACAAAGATCGATATCTGATTAAACAGATTTCCTCTTTTAACAAAAAATTGTACAAAAAAAATAATTTGACAGATTTAATACTTCCTTTTCTTTCAATATTTAGGAAATGTAAATTTTTGTATGTAATGTACACACATCCTTCATTCTTTCAAATCATTCATAAACTAACCTTAAATAATATGATTGCTAGCTTAGGAATTATAACCCAATTATTTAATTAAATCTGTAACTTTTAAATCCCACTTATAATTAAAGAAAAGCAAAATAAAAGTATAGAATAAAATATTAGAATTGATCAAGCATAGGTTAGTTTTAAAGAAAGTTAAAATGTTTAATATTTGAAATATAAAACAATTAAATAATTTACACATACATTGCCTATATGTATGCATTATAACTTTGCTTTTTAAAAAAAAATTAAATATTAAATAGTTTAAATGTGTGTATTACCTTTCTATCAACACACAAACAAGTAAAGCATGTAATTGTTGACCCATTCTTTCTCTGTTTAAAGCTTTTAGAACTGGACCTTGTAGGGTTTGAACTTGGATGCCCTACAGCTTCATTTATGATTATATAAAATGTGATGATGATTTTTGGTTTACCTTTTCTACATGCACATTACTATAACTTTAGCTAGTGACTAAATTGTAATGGCACAACTTTCTCCCCCTTCGGATAAAATCATCAGCACTTTTGTTTTAACTATATTAAAATAAAATAAAAATCCTAACTAATAAATACATTAATAATAATAAACACTTATAATATATTATACCGAGACAAAGTCGGTATATTTATATACGCACACACACAAGCAGTGTAAATACTCTATATTTTATTTACTGTCAGTTTATGATAAAAAATAAATGTAGTTTTATTTTTAATGCTTTATAAAATACACTATAAAATAAAATGTTAATTAAATTAAGGCTTTCATATAATCTATAATAATAATATCCTCTAAAAAATAAAAATATAAAATATTACTAATATGCCATTTTTTAATAAGTAAATTCTACTTGTATATGCTGCGGGGGTAATTAAAAAGGGGTTTTATTTTAAATTATAACTATAGCGAAAGTTAAAAGCTTATAGAGATGATTTTGAGATTAAATGCTCGACTTTTAAACTAATGTAAGATTATATTGTTCTCTCAAAACACGCACACACGTATTCATCAAAGGTGTGAATAAGTATAAATTTTTTAAAATGAGATTGCAATATGAGATTGCCTAAACCTAAGATTGCCTCAAGCATATGGATTGAATGAACATTACGTAGGACACGGACCCCAACGACAACTCAGAGAATATTGAACTCTGGGTGGAGATTGGATCCTAAGATAAGAACCAACCCAGATAAATATGAGTCTTAGTCTTTGTCTTCACGCTCGGTTACAGTTTTACATGCTTTGTTTTGTTTTTGCTTATGCTTATAATTTTTTTTAAATCTCCCGGAAGCTACAACTAGAACTTTCTTTTTTTGCTATCCAGTCTATCCAATATGACCACTGTGAAATTAACCTTTAGAGCGTCGATCGTCATGATGGGCTAAGAAACCCCTCAGTGATTGATCGACGCTCCGCCGCCAGAACATCTCCGCAGCTATGAATGATCAACAACATTGCCATCCAAACATCGTATTCCAATCAGTCCAAGAACATTGCTCCGTTTAACGTGTAAGAATCATCCAAACATACTATGCTGAACTTATATAAAATGAATAACCATTTATTATGGAAACATTATCCAACAGGTTCGAATCCTCACCAAGTTAGAAGCAGCAGAAGACTACGCAAAATCCTAGGTAAACACTTTATTTCTTTTATGCTCCCATTCATTCTTTTCGTAGACTTTAAAAGGCAATCTCATAACTAATTAAATTCAACTTTCGTAAATCAAAATATAAAATGATCCGTAATCCCTCATATTTGAATCTTAATATTTTAACCTCCACTTTCGCAAATAAAAATCAGATGCTATATAGTTCCTCATATTTAAATCTTAGGACTTTTCCTGTTATGGACTTTAATCATAATTATTGTTCTCTTTTGCAACTAAATTATAATACACATTTATATTATATCATCCATGTTTATTATGCATATGTTCTTTTCTGTGCGAGTGTGAAAATGCGTGTATGTGCGTGCAATTAAAGCAATCAACTAATGTTTCATTTTTGTATATTCAATAAACTTTTTTTTTCACTTTAAACAAGTCGAGCATTCCTCAAATCATTCTCTATAATTAAAATATATTTTAATAGTATAATCAGCATTTATTCATGAAGTTAAATATTTTACTTTTAAAATTTATCTTTCTTATTTTTTTTGTTTTGTTTATTTATTTAAGTTCCATCGTGCCGTAAGTCACGATGTTTATTTGCTATGTAGTTAAGATAGACTTAAGAGTTGGGAGGGTCTATTATTAATAAGTATAAATAATGTCAATAAAGCTAGTATGAGTAATTCTATTGGACTGTATGATAACGGGGGGATGATATTATAAGCTTCTAATTTTTATATAAGGATGCATAAGTCAAGCATTCGTATTAGTCGCCAAATAACCAATGACTCGATCCAATATTTGGACCGATCTGTAAATCAACCAAACTTTCTCTCCATTGGTTATTATTGTGTTCTTTTACCAAAATGATATTCTTGAAACAATTTCATCGCGACCCTGAGTGACCCTTATTGGTCCATGCTGGGAGTTTGAGCTTATGGGCGGGGATTAGACTTCGAAATCATTTTGATATGACGTAAGGTGATGCGAGAAATTAAATTGTAAATTAAATCATCGTATCTGGCGCCCCCTTGTGTTGATAATGAACAACTATCGATGTAAGAAAATAAATAAAGCTTTACGCTATATCATGTTTGTTTCGGAGCTCTCAATCCCTATATGAACGGATGAGTAAGGGTCCGGTTACAATATATATAAAAAAAAATTAACTACTGGTAAATATATTTTTCATTAGAAAACCTAAAAGTAATTTATTTGGAGATCTTTGCCAAGCTACTCTGCTGAAGTATAAGGGATCAAACTCCTAGCATTATAGGTCCCCTTATTCCCATCAAGAGCAGCAAGCATAAAGGCATTTTCTCCTATTTTCTTGGTAATTTGGAATGGCTTTTTCTTTTCAAACCATATTGTGGTCTGCATAAAAATGCACCTGTACATCCAGTCCCTTTTTTATATTTCCATTTCTCATCTTGACTGGATATTTATAAAACATATCCGGAGGATTTATTTTATATAACCTCCTATTACAAACTCCATTTAGAAATATGGACTCTTGGTACCCTATGTAATATGCCTTGAAATTTTTCGGAGAGATTGACTCTCTATACCATACATACTTTATTTTTAAACTTTCCAGAAAGATTGACTCTCTGTACCATATATAATTCATCCTTAAATCTTCCAGAGACGTTGATTCTCTGGGCCATATACAATTTATTTTTAAACTCTCTAAAAAGGTTGACTCTTTGTACCAAATATAAGGCACATTTAAATTTTCCACAGCATTTACATTTTTCAGAGAGATAGATTCTTTGTACCATATATAATGGACATTTAAACTCTTCAGAGAGATTGACTCTCTGTACCAGATATAATTCATTACATCTTCCATAGAGGTTGATTCTCTGTGCCATATATAATTTATTTTTAAATTTTCTAGAAAGGTTGAATCTTTGTACCAAATATAAGGCACACTTAAATTTAACAGAGCATTTAAATTTTTCAGAGAGATTGATTCTCTGTCTGATACACACTGGACATTTACATTTTTCAGAGAGATTGCCTCTCTGTACCAGATATAACTTATTTTTGACTTTTCCAGAGCAGTTGAATTTTTCAGAGAGATTTGGACATTTACATTTTTCAGAGAGATTGTCTCTCTATACCATATATAAGGTATCTCCAATCTATTTGAGAAGACAGATTTTTGAAACCACACATGCTGGTTAGTTACTAGATTGAGAACTACAGACTGTTGAAACTTTTGCTCTCTTTCTAAAATAACTGGTTTCATCTCCCTTATTGCCTCTCTTAAATCAATCATCTTATCGGATGCATGAAGTTTTTCCTCCAACTCTCTTTTCCTTCTTTTCACTTCATGATCTATCCCAATCTGCTCTTTGGTCATCATCTCATTTACTTTCTTGACTGGGAGATTTGGTATTATGGCTAATATCGGCCTTTCTACTTCTTTTTCACCTTGTGGATTGTTAACTAAAGTAGGCATCCTTTTCTCTGACTGACTCTGTTCTGAGCTATCCCTACAGTCAACTGGACTGGTGCTACCATCGCTCTGCCCTGAATTTAGGTTTGACTGATCCTGCAGCCCTACATTAATATGATCTTTTAATTCCCCTATTTTCTGGTAGAGATCATCCATCTTGGGGTTTATGTATTCCACAACATAGGCCTTCTGGTTCTCCTCAACCTTTCCCAACATAACACCCAATTCATGTTGATTCATTCTGGGTCCCTCTTCTAAAGAACTTGACTTGTCCCTCTTTACTATCTCCTCCCTAAAGCTATCTATTTGTTTCCCCAATTCTTTCCTAAGATTTTGGTCAATTTGTACACACTCATTGGCCATGCTTCCCTTAACTTCTCATATTTTCTTTTCTAAGCCACTAAACCTATTTTTCATAGTGATGGTTTGATCTACACAGCCCAAAGTGGCTTCCTTATATGAGTCCACTTTGGCTACGACCTCCTCTAATCTAATATGAATTCCTGCAGAAGTTATTTCGGCATTCTTTTCTATGCATTCTGATATGGATTGAGAGACCAAACCATGGACCTCATTCCTAATTAACTCAATTTCTCTCTTATTTTCTTCGATAGACTGCTCCACTTGAGCCTTTAATGACTGCAGTCCCTGACAACCCTCCTGTTTTGCCCCTTCCATAGATCTACAAACTCCTTCTATCCTATCCTCTAATGAAGTAAACCTGTTCTTGTACTCTATATGGGATTTTTCAATCTTAGTTTCCAAGGCTACGATCATTTGGCTGTTGTTTTCAATAGATTGATCTATCTTTGCTTTTAGATCTTCTCTCAAATTTTCTATAGTTTTCTCTACAGATTGACCTATCTTTTGTTCTAGACTTTCTATACTTTTCTTACTCTCTTCTCTTAGACTTTCTATATTTTTCTCCATCTTTTGTTCTAGATTTACCATACTTTTATTATTTTTCTCTATCTTTTGTTCTAGATTTACTATACTTTGCTTACTATCTTCTCTTAGACTTTCTATATTTTGCTTACTATCTTCTCTCATACTTCTGAGCATCTGCATTATCATGTCCATGTCTGATGGTGCCATCTTTGCTATTTGAGCCTGGCCCTCTTCTGACTCCTCATCTACTTCCACACTTGAGGCCATATTATTGCTACTAACATTAAAGGCATCTTCCTCTACTTCCTCTCTTTCCTCTTGTGTTTTTAAGAAAACCTCCCCATCCTCTTCTTCAGTATGAAAACGATCACTGATTCCTGGTATTGGGGCACCTTCCTCTTCCATAACCTCTTCCATACTATAATTTAGTTCACTCACGTTATAAAACTATATATATCCCATCTGTACTTCCCTGACCATCAGAAATCCACACATCTTCTCCCTGTCTGACACCTATTCTGACCAACTGACTGATTTGATTTTCACCTTATTATGCATTTACAAATACAACAACAAAAAAAAATTTAATATCCTTATTTAATGAACTACACAACAATAATCTATATAGTACATGTCTGTCTGTAATAGTCCAAATTATACATTCATCCATTCTCCCAGAAATCCGACAGATATTGACAGTCCACAGAATGACTAGCAGTTCACAATCTTGAGATAAATGAAAGAATTCATTCACAGCACTATAATCACACAATGCATCACGAGCACTCAGAAGATCATCCCAATTCGATCACTATTAACTACCACAACCCTTGATTGAATGAAGCAAACTCTGTTGCAATAAAAGAACTATTAAGTCTTAGGGGCTAAGATAGATAAACTATGCCTTGCTCTCTCTCTTGGAGTCTTATGTGGCAAGTATCAAGGAATGCCCTGCTTATTATAGACTACAAAAATGAAACCTTGCTCTCTCTCTCTTGGAGACTTATAGGCTGATATCATGGCAGGACTACTGTTAACTGCTTCATGATCAAATAAGAATAACATATAAACTTGATTGGAAAACTATGCCGTGCTCTCTCTCTTGGAGACTTATAGGCTGATATCATGGCAGGTCTGCTGTTAACTGCTTTATGATAAAATAAAGATAACATATAAATTGGGTTGGAGCAGTGAATGGGTTTGATCATTCATAAGTTACACGAAATACATAGCATTCTCAAGGCAATGACAAAACTCCTCACTCATCATCAAAACTGCAATCTAACCAACCAAACTCCAACGATCAACCATCCAATCAAACCTCTAAAATCATAGACTTTTTACAAAATGAACTCCCCAAACACACATGAGACTACTATTCCATAATTCATCACTATTACTATGCCTATCCTATCTGGCAATAAATCATTTTAATGTTCCACAAAAAAAAATTCTAGTATTTATTTCACCTTTGTCTTAAGTTGTGATATTCATCTCTATTTTCAAAATTGATAAAAAAAAACAAGCTGTTTTATGGCTGTACCCATTTTATCATCATCAATGAAAAATTAAATCATATTAAACATCATCATTTAAAATAAGACTGTTTGGCCAAAAAAATTTTGTAAGACGAAAAAAAATTTTTACTGAAAAAAAAAATTTTACTAAAAAAAATTTCTCTATTTTTAACCACACATCTCCCATCATTCTATAGACTCTCTTTTTCAGGTATATGGCAAAATATCAGGCCCCAGTTGGGTGTCCATTGTAACTTAATAAAAGGGTCGCTCAAATAATTATAGATGGTTACAATATAACTATTACCATATAAGTGAAGGAGTTCAAATATCAAGAATTATAAGCAAATTATGAGCAAATTATTAATAACCAGTATTATATTGACTCAAGTATATGGAAATCATGTGAGGTGAGTACACTAGTAATTTCAATAAAATATAACTCAGGTATACAGACTGTAGGTCTTATCCACTTTCATTTCTTGGTTTGATGTTAAGTGCCTGTTTAAACAAATACTAAGTGAATATGGTCTAGCAGGGCGCACTAGATTATCTGAATCTAGACACGGTTATATCTGATAACCTTTCACATGTACCGGGTTTGAATCCCTTTTTGGTACTTTATTTCTAATAAAAATGAGAGATTTTGCTTTTTGAGCCATATCACTAGAAGCACTAATAGTTAGGTAAAAGTAAAACATCTATAAACTAAAGTGGAGTATATTAGACATAAATCATTTCTCAGATCTTAGCATAACAAATGTGTTTCAATGTTTTTATAAGTTTACTAGCTCAGATTATATATAACTAATTTAGGATGGCAATTCACTCATCCTTGCATGAAATAGATGATGGGATGTGGTTATAATAATACTAAGAGATCACTAAATATTATAAAATCAATATTTATTTATGGCCTTTAAACAGTTAAACAGCTCATTAATTAAAACATTGATGACGATGATGATGATGATAATAATAACAATAATGACAAGGGTTTCAACTATAGCTTTAGAACTAAGCCTAAACATAAAACTAAATTTTATAAAGAAATTCATAATTATTGCTTAATTTTAGCATATTTACTTATATTTTAAATAACTAATTTTCAACCATTGATGATGATGAATAATCACACTTAACAAAGACTACACTTAATGAGATATATACGCCTCGTTTAATAAAACAAACTAATATTTATTACTACATTTCTAACATATACATAAAAATTTCTAGATAAATATGAAAATTGTCATGAATAACAATAATAATAATGGGTTATATAACAATCCTCAGATTAATCTTAAATTCTTCCCCCTTTCCCTTCAAATGTATTTTGTATTAAGTTGGACATCACATTGACCATGAAAAGTATTTCAAGACAAAAAATATTATCTGCTCATGAACACACATACTTTAAAAATCTAACATGTAAATAGAATGTAAAAAAAAAATGTTAGTAGAATTGAAAGAGCAAGTTTTAGAAAAGAGTTTTAAATTATTTTCTCCCCCTCCCTTCCAAGTGCTGAAATCTATACTTAACTTGAAACAAAATAATCTAATATTCTAACACTACTCATTATTTCACATTCACTCCCAATTATACACATATAAAATATCATTATGTATGTGCGTGTTTTATCCCATAATAACAAAATATTATTGAAAACCAAAATAATAATAATATATCAGTTAAAACTAAAATCATAACAACATAAAAAAAAAATTGTTTTACACATTAATATTGTAAAATTAATAAACAAATAATTTTCATACATTCAAGATCATTTATGAAGCTCAAAGTTATTTTAGTAAGACATTCTTGTTTTTAATTGATCTGAATAGTCTTTAAAAGTTCTTTAAATAAAATATACCACTTTATTGCTAAAATGTTTATTAAGACTGATATCATAAAGAAAATAGATATAAAAAGTCATATTACCGATCTTTTGTTTGTGGTGAATTTCCAAGGGTTCAAACTTGTCTATATTTCTGCAGCTACTATTTCTGTTTTATGTGGGAACAATCTCTTTCTTGAGGTGTATAACTATTTAATGATGATGACTCTATTGAGGTTATTTGCTTTAGTGGACAATTTGGAAATCATTATATTAATTTTTCTTCTCTTCCTGTCAAGCATGTGGATGAAATACATCAGTTGTTTTCACATTTGTAAATTTTCTTGAGTTTAAAATCAGTTGTTGTAATAATTAATTGGACTTGATGATTAATATTTATCAGTAGATTAATTCATCTTCTTTGAATGCAGGTGAATGCTTTCTTCCTTCTATTAAAAACATCTTATTTATCTGGTCAGTTGAAAGGTGTAGAATATTATTTTAGACACATCTTTTCTTTTCTATGTGATGTGCAGCTTCCCCAGATGGTCGGAACCGATGGGACATACATATAAATTTTCTAGCCCGCCATTTCTTATATTTTCAGCATTCAATTGGATAGTTTAATAATCTGAATCATAAACAATAATCCTAATAATAATTCAAGACAGCTTTTTATATCCAATTTTTAGCTAACTTAACCAATCAGAGATAGCATCACTTGCTATTTTTGGACAAATTTGTTTTAATTAGATCTCTAATTTATTTTCAACTATATTATTTTTCAACTGAAAAGTTTAATCCTTTTTCCAGACACTTTTGTTTTTAAAAAAAAATAGACTCAATTCTTATTTCCTTTCTTTTCTCTTTTTTTTCTTTTAACATCCAGGTAACACTTCAAATCTTTGAGCTTCCTTCTTTAGATCTTGAGATAAGACAATTAGAGCTCTGACCCATTATAAGCTTCCAAAGTGAAACAATCATTTACAAAAAAAAAATTTCTACAAAGATCGATATCTGATTAAACAGATTTCCTTTTTTAACAAAAAATTGTACAAAAAAAAATAACTTGACAGATTTAATACTTCCTTTTCTTTCAATATTTAGGAAATGTAAATTTTTGTATGTAATGTATACACATCCTTCATTCTTTCAAATCATTCATAAACTAACCTTAAATAATATGATTGCTAGCTTAGGAATTATAACCCAATTATTTAATTAAATCTGTAACTTTTAAATCCCACTTATAATTAAAGAAAAGCAAAATAAAAGTATAGAATAAAATATTAGAATTGATCAAGCATAGGTTAGTTTTAAAGAAAGTTAAAATGTTTAATATTTGAAATATAAAACAATTAAATAATTTACACATACATTGCCTATATGTATGCATTATAACTTTGCTTTTTAAAGAAAAATTAAATATTAAATAGTTTAAATGTGTGTATTACCTTTCTATCAACACACAAACAAGTAAAGCATGTAATTTTTGACCCATTCTTTCTCTGTTTAAAGCTTTTAGAACTGGACCTTGTAGGGTTTGAACTTGGATGCCCTACAGCTTCATTTATGATTATATAAAAATGTGATGATGATTTTTGGTTTACCTTTTCTACATGCACATTACTATAAATTTAGCTAGTGACTAAATTGTAATGGCACAATATAT
>JAQFVV010000664.1:0-127172 GCA_028023455.1 Epiperipatus broadwayi | reverse complement strand
AAACCCAACATAAAAACTAATAACTCACTTTCTGTATAGTCACTTTGTTCATGTCTATTCTCCCATAACTTCATTATCTGTACCCTTTCTGCTTTCAAGCATTTACATTCAATCAACAGATGCCTAATATTTTCTATACCTTCCTTACACAATTTGCACACTAAATTATCCATGGCTTTCCATTTACATGTATATTCTCTTGTTGCTAAAGATCCCGTTTGAGCCTTAAATAATAAACTACTTTCCTTACTATTATCATAAATTAACTCACATCCAATATTCCGTTTACTTCTATATATATTTAAACTCTTCTTACCCTCCATACTAGTTCTCCATCTCCCCAACTCCCTATTTTTTATTAATGCTTCTATTCTTTTATCCCATTTCTTACCACTATAACACTCAACAATCCTCCTAACACAATCATCCCACCTTTTATACAAGTATACTGATATAAATTCTTTATCCAACTCTTTCGCATATCGCATTACCTTTCTCACCCATCTTGTTACCTGCTCTTTG
This sequence comes from Epiperipatus broadwayi, assembly GCA_028023455.1. Taxonomy (NCBI): domain Eukaryota; kingdom Metazoa; phylum Onychophora; class Udeonychophora; order Euonychophora; family Peripatidae; genus Epiperipatus; species Epiperipatus broadwayi. Next base: position 126,650 of record JAQFVV010000664.1, on the reverse strand, counting down.
CTCATAACCCAATTGAACACTATTTTTGCTATTCTTTTACTATCCATAAACTGCAACCTACCAAACATTTTCATTTTACTTTTTGCATCTCTCATATAAAAACTTGACCATCCCATTTCTCCTTGAATTGCCTCCTTTGCTGTCCACATCTCTGCATCTAATGCATGTCTTCCTACTTCCTTTTGTACTTTCTCTAAATAATCTAAAACCCTTTTACTAACACATAATGCATCATTACCATATGTTAACCCTGCTACTGCAACCCCCTTCCACACTATTCTAGCTACATCATATTTATTATATGAAATACTGTTAGTTTCTTTACCAAACCTTTTCTTTTCTTTGCTTCATTTATCAATTTTTTCTCCCATTCATCCAAACAATTTTCCTGATTACATAAGATGATTCCCAAATACCTATATCTATCCACCACACTTAACTTTATATCCCCCAATAAAAATTCTACATCTTCTCTTGCCCCAGAATTAACCATCATTATATTTGATTTTTCTTCACTAAATTTAATCTTCATCTCTTTACCCACCCTTGCACATGTCCTCAACATAATTTCCATATCTTCTCTTCTTTCTGCACACAAAAAGATATCATTTCCAAAAAAAAATGACCCGACAAAATATATACTCCCTTGCCACCTATTAATGGTATCTCTACCCCTCTTCCTAGTCTTTCTATTGCTTTCTCCATTTCACTCACAAACAACAAAAACAAAATAGGTGACATAGGGCATCCTTGCCTTAAACCCACCCCATTTTTAACTTTAATAACTGATTCTATATTGCCTAACTGGTAAGTATAATAATTATTTTCATATAATTTCTTAATAATATTTACTAAAGCTTCATCCATTCTCAAATTGGCTAACCTTACCCATAATCTATTTCTATTTACCCTATCATATGCTTTCTCTATATCTATAAAACTCACATATAACGATCTACCTGAATTCCTACTCATCTCCATAAGTTGTATAACTACAAACAAACTATCTCCTATACGCCTATCTGACCTAAAACCTCCTTGCATTTCCCCCCACTACATTATTCTCTTCCATCCATTTTACAACTCTTCCAGCTACCATATATGAGAAAACTTTATATAAAACTGATGTTACCACTATCAGTCTATAATTATTTAACTTTCTATGATCCTTACCCTTTCCTTTAAATAATAATCTTATTCTTGTATTACTCCAACTAACCGGAAAAACTGTCTTCTGTGCCTTTTTATTAAAACATGAAATAACTTTGCTTTTACTCTATGCCCTAAATTCATTATCATCTCTGCTGCCCAGCCATCTAAATCTCTTGCCTTTCCACTTTTCAATCTCTTCCCTGCCTCATTCAATTCATTTTTTGTGAACCTAATATTCCCATTACTAACTGCTTTCATTTTTTCTATCACTACTTCCTTCACATCTAACATCTTTTCTATATCCATCACATATCTATTTAAGATTCTCTCTACCTCTTCTCTAGAGATACACTCTATTCCCTCATCATCTATTAATACTATCTCTCTTGCCCCTACATTTCTCCTTCTAATGTAATTCCAATTTTTTTTATTCCCATCTCTTCCACTTTTATTAATATCCTCCAACAATTTACTATTTAACTTCATCCTCTCTCTATAATTATCCATTTTAGCCAACTTCTTCTTTTCTAAGAACTTCCCCCATTTAGCATTAATATCATTTTCACTTTCTTTGTTCTTAATAGCACACTTATATTCTCTGCATGGTTCTTTCCTCTCTTTTACACTTTTACTAACTCTCATTTTTTTTATTACTTTTATTCTTCTGCATATTCTCAACTAAAACCCTATTTGTCACTTTCTCTATTTCACGACACCAGTCCCTATACTCATCCCCATCCAACTGCTCCATGGTTTCTTCAACTTTTATTTTATATTCTTCCAACTTATTCTTATCATTCACTCTCCATCCACATCTTTCACTATTATTTCTACCTTTATTTCTATCCTCCATCACATTACTAACCATTTCTATTATAATAAAATTATGATCACTACTACATACTCTCTCTTCATTATCAAACACCTTACTTTTCCGTATTTTATTCATTCCCTCTTTCTCTACCAATACATAATCTATTGTGTGAAATACATTATTCCTAGACCATGTGTATTGTCCCTCATACATATTTGATAAATTCCCAATGCTCAAATTTACTCTTTGACAGAATTCCTTCAAAAACTGACCATTCTTATTATCCACATCATCAATTTCTCCAATATGTCCATTCATATCCCCTATAACCATTATTCTCTTCCCCTTTTCTTTAAAAATTTGTATAGCCTTAACTAGGCATTCATATATACTACTGTTCCACTCCATTACAGTGTGACTATCTCCAGTAGCTATATACACTACAGCCACCATCCATTCTTGTCTACCCAACCTTACTTCAAACCACAAATGCTCTTGACCATTAACAATATTTAAATATTTCCTCGATATAACACCTATACCACCACCCCTTTTTTCTTTTTCTTTTCTGTTTTACACCCTGCCATACCACTTCTTCCAAAATAGGTTCTTCTTCTTCTCTTAGATGAGTTTCCACTACTGCTAATATCTCCAGCTCTTCATTTTCAATTGCTTTATTTAATTCCAGCCACTTTTCTGGTCTCCTACCACCTTGCATATTCAAAAACCCAATTTTAACAATTTTTTTCTTTCCTAACTATTCTTTTATAAATTCTTTTGATTTTTCCTTCTCCATTATGTTTATAACAAACTTTCTTACCATTAATCTTACAAAACTATTCCCTCTCCACATCTACACTTATATATAAATCAACCATCTTTAACTTATTTCTTATATCCCCTCCATTCGTCTTGTTTTTGATAATATTACAATTTAAAAGCCCTCCCCCCTTTAAAAGTTTCCCGAATTATATTCTTTAAATATCAAACTCCCGAAAACTTCACTTCCTTGTTTTCCTAAGTGCAATCCATCTTTACTATATAACTCCCTCTTTCCAATAAACCAATCCAATACATACATCCACAAACACAACATTATTTCTCTCACACAATTTTTTCACTCTCTCATTTATAGAACATGCTCTATCTAACAAATACCTCTTATCAAATCTTGTTAATACTCCAACTACCCCTACTCTTCCTTTAATCTCCCTCAAATTTCTAATCAATTCTACATACTCATCCATTACTCTCTCTGATGGCTCTAACAAATTATCAGTCCTTACCATAACATATACATCTCTACTACCTATCTTTCTTACTTTATCTGTCACATCCCTAATTTTTGCTCCAGGCATACATACTCTAACATACCTGCTTCTATTTTCCCTTGCAATTATATCCCCACATTCTCTTATTAGTGAATCTCCTATCAACACTGTCTCATAATCTACTTTCTCTACTCCATCTGTAACCTTGTCTACCATCTTCTGGACCTCCTTATCCATTTCTTCCTTATCATTTTTACTCAATAATTCGTTTATCTCCTCACACTTTGTCTCTAACAATTTTAATTTTACTTCTACATGCTTCATTTCTTCCTCTATCTTACTTATTCTCTGTCTAACCATCTCCATTGCATTACTACTTTCTCTACCCATATTTCCTGTCACTCCACTAAAACCATACTCTGTCCTATCTTCCTTAAATACATTTTGCTCCCTCTCCTCTGACTTTCTCTCTAGACTACCTACACTTAAAAACCACATTCTCACCTCTTTAATCACATTTACACACTGACTACATAACCAGAAACCTGTCACATCCTTCCTATTCCTATTCAAACATTTCAAATGATACACCTCAGCATGCACTGTACATTCTACTAATGCTCATCTAATTCCTTTCTGCCGATCGTGTATACACTGTGCCATACAAATACAATCCATATTCTTATTTTTCAATTCACCTATTGTATATTTGACTTTATAATGCCTCTCCTATTATTCAAACACCCTTATACGGAAAAATAAAAACTTTTAACTTTTTCCCAAACTTGATCAAACTATAACCACTTATTTTCTAACGTTAGGCCTCCCAAACATTAACTTTTTTATCAAAATAAATGTCTCTTTTAAAATTTAAAAAAACCTTCAATAACAAACTTAACTAAAACGAATTAAACTTACATACAACTTTTTTTATAAGTACCTCTTTATAATACCTCTCCTATTCTTCACACACCCTTATACAGAAAAAATAAAAACTTTTTCCCAAACATGATCAAACTATAACCACAACCAAGTGTTTTCTAACGTTAGGCTCCCAAACGTTGCCTTTTTTCTCAAAATAAATGTCTATTTTAAAATTTAAAAAAACTTTCAGTAACAAACTTAACTAAAACGAATTAAATTTACATACAACTTTTTTATAATTATCCTTACACTAACACACATTCAACAAGAACAACTTTTTTTTTTAAAAAAAACTACTATACCTAAAATGGCAAACGAAAATCTTTCAAACAGTTAAACACAAAAAATTTTCAATCTTTCAAATAACTCACTCTCTAATGGCACAATATATTAATAATATTATTCAGAAAAAAATATTTTTTTTTCTTCATTGACACACACACACACATATATATTATAACGATCGAAATGTAAGTGAAGATCGAATCTAACCGCAATCTGCACTACCAGGGCACCATCTAGGCATTTGAGCCTAGAAAAATTTATAAAGTAGGCAGATACACGCTGTTAAGATTCCACTTTATTTAAATATTCAGATCGTTAGCCCAAGTCACTAGCTCAGGGAGTAGCAGAGATAATAAAATATAACTTTATATCTTAAATATAAAAAAATAAAAGCCACTGCCAGAAATTAACACATAAAAATATTTATTTACACACATATAAAATCATTCTAATTTGAGGAATAAGTTTAACATTTTAGATTTTTATATTAATCTTTAATTTTACAATAAATAGATTGCAATCAGGAGTTTAATGTTTATTTAGTGAGTTGAGTATGAATAGACTATATAGATTGTATTTGAAAAGAAAAATGTTCTATCCCTTATTTAACCTTAGGCCAAAAATTTCGCAGTCGAACCGGCGTCAATCCATCTGATACATTTATGTATTCAATGTAGCATGAAAATACGACAACACAAAATACTATACTGTCAGGAATGTACATCTGAACAGTAAGTAGAGTTAGAGAAGACATTGTCTCTCCACCAACAGGAATGCTACATCTGTTGGCTAGTAGAACAATAAACAAAAAACTCCATAGAATGGACTGCGGTCCTTTGCCAACTTACAATCCCATCCATAGGCAAAGAGAAGGTGTGTGGCATATATATACAATCCTGCCCATAGCGGATCTCATACTACATCTACTAATTACACAAATATATCCAATCCATTGAGCTAATTCAACTACGAAATGAATAACCTAAGATTATCCTCCCTTAAACTATATATATAACTTTACAAATCTATACAGCCATTCACGCCCAACTTAAATTTAACATTTAATTATGTTCGCACAGATGAATTTTATACAATTTGTTTTATAAAGTTGAGTATAGATCGGCTGCATAGATTCCACGGTTAAAACGTTCCAAAATAAACACAACCGATCAGAATACAAAATCATCGATAACGTCAATTGCATAGGGAATACAAAAAAACCCAATAGCATTCATCATAAGATGCTGCAGTGACATGATGACTTATATATTCCAATTTACTATGAAACAGCAACATAATTAATCACTGACGAATCTATGCAATGTCCATACCCAACTTAAATTTCCTCATTTAAAATTTAAACAATAAATATTAATACAAATAAAATAATAAATGGAAATAATTTTTATAAAACGTAAGACATATAAAATTAAACATTATTAATTGAGTTGACACATAAGTCAGAGAAAAGTTCTTTTTTTAAAATTTAAATTAACTTATCAAATCTTTAAAGTTCTTATTTAATTTTATGATTTTACCAATTGTTCAGTTCAATTGCTTACGGTAGAAGAGTCCAGGTTCCTGTTGGCAATTCCCACGGAGACTTTCCTGGAAGACCGGTCTGATATTTTGGAGGTAGCATTAGCTAGTTCTATTCTGGTATCATAGTCTTTTCATTTTTAAAATAAGTGAGAGAGGATGACAAGTGCGTCTTGTCGCTCGTCTCACCAAATCAAGTTGGAAACTGTCAGGAAAACTGTATTTCTCTTTTTATAGTATCCACACAGATTCAACCAACAAAACGTCACTAATCCATCCTTTTCATTCAGGTCTGGGCTGAGGCTTGGTGCTTCCATTGGTCAAACTAATTTCTCTTTATTCTTTTATTTGTTTTTCATCTGACTTTTTAATTACACAGCTTTTGGATAATTAATAAACAATCATTTCCATTTACAGATTACAGGAATTAATTAATACCTGTTTTTATTTTAACTTATGTTATTTCTTTATTAAAATATTTTTATATTTAAATCTTGTATTTTCTTTATAACAAAATACGTTCAAATACCCTTTTTTTTTATTTATATATATAAAAAATATTTTTAAAGTTTAGCATCTGTGCGAATATATACGTTATACAAACATTTTAACTTCAGCGTTTAGTTTTTTTTTCTTTTTAATACATTCATTTTTATTAGCGAAATTTAAGATTTTATTTTAAATTAATGTAACGACATATTTATATACCGTTACTATATATATATATATATAACTGTAGAAAGGAGAACCCCTTTAATTCCTCTTGGAGACTTTAAAGGAACCAAGAAGGAAAAATTCCTAATGTCCATTCCATATATTCTTATCATGACTATATAAATATTCACATGGTATACAAACATAGATGATTTTCTGACCAACATGCATTAGCCAGCATGATGAATTTATTGGTTTTTTAGCCCTGAGTTTAAATAATGAACCATAGTCTTTCTTCTCAATTGCCTAATATCTATTATTTAAAGTATCAATCGAGTTTTGTCGAAGGCAGAATGAATGTATATGTGAATAATGTTTTTTTTAAATAGATGTTTACAGACATAACAGACAAAAATAAATTCATGCTCTTATTTGCAGAAGGCTATAAAGTCACCAGCCAGGCAGCAGTTGATGGTCAATGCAGAGATTTTTAAGATCTTCCTGATTATGGACACAAGCTTCAATTGATAATGACCTTTCATTTAGGTACTTACAACTGCAGAACACATTCAAGTTAAGAAAGATTGCAAGAATTAGGAAAAATGGGCTAATATTAATTGGGACATTACAGGACTTTGTGGAATTAAAAGAAATAGTGAAGAAAGATACAACTGATCTAAAAAGTGAGTATGTATTGCACTATAAAGGCACAAACATTGGAGATAAAAGTGGAGTAGGATTTATTATAAATAAAAAAGTAGAACATCATTATGGAACTTGATGGTATATTAGACAGAGTGGCAAGATTAGTTATTCAATTTAACAGCAGATGTCAAATGCAGATAATTCAGATTATGCATCATTAATGTTCTCACTGTGATAAAGTAGAAGATTTTTATAGTTGTCATGGAGACTGTAATGCTACAATTGGTAGTAAGCATTTGAAAGATGAGAGTAATGTATGTAAATTTTGTTATAGTGATAGAAATGAGAGAGGACATATACTTGTGAAGTTTGCAAAAAAAGAAAAATATTATGAATTCTTTTTTTGAGAAAAATGTTAAATGAACATGGCAATATCCAAATGAAGTCACAGCAGAATTGGATTATATTTTGACTAACAGAAAATTTATATTTTAAGATTGCAATATTTTTAATAAATTCAACAGATGAAGTGTTCATCCATTAGTGAAATGAAAGATATATGTTAGCGCAAAACTAGAGAGACAAAACTATTACCAAAAATAATATTTACAGTTGACATTCATAATCTTCAGAAAATCTAATGAATTTAAATTAGAACTTGCAAATAGTTTTTAAATGTTAACAGATTTTGAACATGATACAGATTTGAATGAAATCATCTGCAACAAAAATATCTGGTACAAAAAGCAAAAATTGACTAATAACCTGAGATGACAATTTATGATGAAAATATAAAAATATAAAAATATATAAAAATGATGCATTAAAAAGGATTGAACATATTAAATTTTGTAAAATAGTGTGAAAAAAAATCATAATGATATAAAAGAGCAACAGAGTGAACTAGCATAAATAGTTATAGAAGAGAATAAAAATTTCAAGTGCGGAAACCATCTTCATATTGATAAGAAACTTTGATGACATTATGAAATGTATAGAAAAGCTATATCAAAAATTATATAGTGATAAAGAGCAAGGAAAAGTACCTCCTACAACTACTATATTTTTTGAATTTCCCAGAATCTTCAAATAAAGAGGTGTGACATGCAATTAAATTTATGAAGAAGGGAAGAGTTACAGGTAATGATGGAATTATAATCAATATCTTTAATTGACATCTTAAAAGATGCAGGTGAAGAAATATAATTTTTTTGGCAAAGTTATATACCAAGGTCTAAATGATAAAGATGTATCAGATGATTGGAAGAATACAGTATTGATATTAATATAAACAAAAGTGATAAAGAAGATGTTAAAAATTACAGACCTAGCAGTCTTTTACCAGTTGTATACAAAATGTTTGCTAAAATAGCTACAATTCATCCACAATGAACTTTGGATATTAACCAACCAAAAGAACAAGCTGGATTTAAAAGTGGATTTAGGACAGTGTAGTTAGGAGAAGTTATAAAAAGCCAATGAAAATGAATTGTCACTATATTTGTACATTATGAAAAGGCCTTTAAAAACATAAATATACATGAGGTATTTATATTTTCTAAATGTTTAAACACTTCTTTATAAACTAAATATGTGTTTGTGTTTATGAAAAACAAATGCCTATACACAGCAATAAAGGTGGAATATCTAACTAAATAGATTTGAAAAATGCATACTACAAAATTTATGCAAATTTTCAGTGAATATGTAATTAATGACTATATAAAAATATTTCTATTTTTAGTCTTGAATAATTTGAAAAGCTGTTTTATAACCCTCTTCTCTACAGAGACAATGTGCTTTTGAAAAAATATAAGGAAACTATAGATATTATTCAATGCTGTGATTTTTTTGTTGCCTTGGCAACAGTTTGAAATTGTTGATTGTTATTGATAATGGGATTGTCTAATTGTTAAATGGCCTTTAATATATGATATAGTAATATAATACTGAACTGTTTTTTCACTGTTACTTTATTATTTTTAAATCCTGTTTAATTTTATGTTTATTTAAATAAGACGTTGATTTTAAATATATGAGTTCAAAAATTTGATATTTTTGGATTAAATTGTAGTAATTTGATATTGATAAATACTGAATAAGTGATGAAAACATGTATAAGTATTAGAGATCTGGGGTAACTCAAAAATATTGTTCTTCATGAAATGCATCTTAGAGATCATTTATCTTTTTCAGATGCTGGAAGATTATGCATCATCTCCTATCCAATGCCCACCTATGCAATATCAATAGATTAGTTTGTAGCTTATGACTTTCAATAGTGAGGAAGCGAGCTTGCACAAGGTGTCATTATTGTGTTAAAAATTTGCTACTGCTTTCAGAATGTGAGGCAAAATAGAAAAATTTCACATATTTTATAGAGATTTCTAACATAAAATTGTGCTAAAAATATTTTTAAATTCCCGAAATGAAGCAGTAAGCTATATATTTAAATACAAATAAATACATACATGAAATCTGTTAAAAATTAAATTTGAGCCTCAGTGAAGTATTCTCGTGTATCAAAATATAAAAAATGAAATTCAGATTGTTAAAAAGATATATTGCTAAATTGGTTTACTAAAATAAAATAATAAAATGATAAATTTACAATATTATACGGTAATATATATTAAGGCTATAACCAACCATAAGACTATATACCTAAAATGCGACAGTAGCGACTTCTATAAATCTAAACACAAGATTAACGACTGTAAAAGATTTGTGTCAAGCATTAGTAGTTGAGTGATTAGCACAGCTGCCTTACAAGCAATTGTTCCAGGTTAGCGGGTTTGCTTCCCGGCCGATGCTATGACACATGAAAAAAAAAGATTTGTAGAGATCCCTACTGTCGCATTTTAGGCGCATAATCTTAAGGTTATAGCTTTAATATATATTACTTATGTAATGAGTATGCGCTTTACAAATTATTAATTACAATATTATAAGATTTAAAATTTCATAATAGTTTGATAATAATTTTTCATGATTTAAAAAAAAAATGTCCATAAAATTGTATAAAAAAAGAAATAAATTGGTTAGCAAAAGAATTTAATATTTTATAAAGTATGCTATTGATAAGTATTAGTAGACAAAATATATATAACTATTTCATTTTTATAAAGTGTTAACATTATTTTGCTTTTATAAAAATGCGCGAGAGTGCATAATTTTAATGGCAAAAAATTATTAATTTTTTCCAGACACGTTTATAAATAAACCAATGCGTTTATAAATTTCGTTAATATAAATATTAAAATAAAAAAGTTATTTAAAAATCAAGTATAAAACTTTAGAAAATTTCAAAACTTTTTCCAATTTAACATAATCAAATATTTTTTACTGTTTTATAACAAAATATTTGAATATGTAAAATAGAGATAAATATCAAATCTCAAACTTTCAGCTTCAAAACACTTGACGTTTTAAAGTAATAAAGTAAACAAAATAGAGGAAAGATAAATCAAATCGAACAATAAAACTCTCTATTACTGAATCAACGAACTTGTATAAATAATTGGAGACAGAAACATTTAATAAAATAAATAATTTCTTTGAATTTGCAGCAAAGTAAACTTAAATCTTCGTTTATTTCCTCTTTAAAACAATATTATTAATATGTTATTTAGACAACGAATTGATTGAATCTTTTGTTACCAGTAAAATAAAATTGTTTAAACTTCTAAAACATAGATTAAAATATAAATTTACTCAGAGTTTTATACTCTTTAAAAAAGTATAATGCATAAAAAATTGTGGCCTATGTATTGTCTTACTTTTAAAATAATTTGTTTCTCAAGCGTTGGTGGCGTAGCGGTTAGCATAGCTGCCTTACAACTGGCCCGGGTTCGCTTACCGGTCAATGCATTTGATATATGAAAATAATAATAACTTGCTTAATACTCAGATAAATAAAAACGTCTAATTATTGCATTTGATGTAGAACTACTCTGCTGTAATTTTTGTTAATGCTTTAAAGTTAAATTTAGTACAATTTTCTTTTTATTATTTTTTCAATATTTAAAAATTGGATTGTAATTTTTAAGTAGAATGAGACCTAATTTTGATAAGCAATATCGATAATTTTTTCAAAAATCTGATATCTTCATCTTGTATTGAGACTTGATTGTTATCTATTAAGCGCTTCCTTAGTCCCAAAGAAATGAACTTAGTTGAATTCCCCTTCAATTTTTATTGTATTTCCTACATTAATTAACATTGCTTTTATAATATACGTTTATTTATCAAATGTAACTCTATATCCCAATTTATTTTTTATCATAATATTTGACACTACTAGGCTTTCCAAAAACATTTTTTTAATTTTTTAAACTTTATTATCAGATATAAATATATTTAACTTTTTTTTTCTCATAACGTTCAATTTTTCGTTAATCTTTCATTTTGCTTTGTTTTTTTTTTCCAAATATTTATTCAGGTTAATGTTATACAAGAAGATAAAAGTTGTGCTACATGATATTCATTATTTATGTGTAAAGGGTTGACATTGAAACTGGTGTATAATTTTGTTTAAACAGTCTTAATAAGTGTGTATTAGTTTGTTGAACTATTAATGGTCCTTCCGTTTTTTTCTTGCTTTATGAGATTATTTAGACATCGAATAAGATCCAGGTGTCGTTGTATCAGTTTGGTGAGGCCATGACTTCGTCTCCTTTCTTTAGTTTCTTTATTGTGTTTAGAAAAAAGTTTGTCTCATTTTGTTGAGGGAAGTGGAAGATTTTGTGGCACCTCATCAGCCATAAGACCATTGTGATGAATAGTGACAGTCTTATAGTGGCAAAATGTTTGGTTTGGATTGATATTTTGCTTTGTTTGACTTGAATTTAAATAAATTCTCATGAATTTCATAACATGACTAAGTAATATTATTTCACTAATATATGGGTTGTAGAGCAACAATATAGTGCACTTCATAAGCTATTACTAATTTTATTCTTGAAGTTTATATAAAAAATAAAAATCGATCAAATTATTATGTAAGTTAAAAATAAACATTAATGACATTGAAGAATTAAAAAAAAAGACTCATTTTTTTCTAACTATAAAAGAAATCATACTTAATAATTACATATATTTAATTTTTTATATTTTTATAAAAATAAGCAATATCTGCTTTTATAAATTAAGATTATAGTCTATTCTCAGTTCTAATTAATACTGTTTAAGAATTTGGCATAGTTTATAAAGGAGGTTTCTTTTTATTAACCTTGCAATACAATAGTTTACAATTTATATATTGTTTATTGAAACAATAAGGTCTGCTTTGCAGATCTTCGTTTCACCTTTTCTCACCTATTTTCTACCCTCATACCTTAGTTTGAACCCCAATCTATTGTAGTGTGTCTGCAATGCACTTATATACCGAAAATCCTGCCCAATTTTAAACCACGAGTACAACGCTCGTGTTATATATAAGTATAACTCATTCCTAAATCAATAAAATGTTATTGATTATGTGTATGTTCGCATAATTTAGATTTATTTAAAAGTAGGTTATATAGGTCGTAATTGCGTACACACTGTGATATGTATTTAAAACTTATGTTTAAATTGTAAATTGTTAGTTAAAATTATTTTGTTTGAATCTATTTAGAAAAATATATTACAGTCGTAATATATTTTTAATTTAAAATAAAATTCATATTCGTTTAGTAAATAGAGTCAAATATTGCAATTTAAAAAGTAAAATAATTTTTTTTTGAATTTAAAAGTCATGCCAAATATTTCTGTTAAAATAAATGAGGGCTGGTAGAAACAATAGTTTAATTATTTAATGTTATAAAAGCTTATCTAAAATATACAGCTGATGTCCACTTAAGGTTTTCTTTTAATTAGTAAAAGTAATTTTAATTAAATCTAGTTTGTAATTCGAATGTCGACAAAGAAATTAACAATAGAAATTAATTAAAATTTTGTTGAATTCCTTTAGACATTCGGATGGGTTTAATTACAGCTGATAAGTAAGCAAAGTCCTATATATTTTTGTAATGCTCCAGGGCAGTTCTATTGTTTATTTCCACTATAAAAAGGAGGGTTTTCTTTTGTTCTTCATTCTAGTCATTTGCTGATGAAATGTTTCTACCCGAAATTATTCTAGTGTTTTGCTAATGAAATGTTTCTAGTGATTTGCTAATGAAAAGTGTCTAGTGAAATATCCTAGTAAAATATTCTTCAAAATATATTTTCCTGAGGTTGTAGCTGCGTGCCTGTGAACTTAAATTTGAAGCAGAGTTTTCATCTCCAAATTAATTGACCATGTTTACCACACCTATTGCTAACCGTGATATGACTGAGTAGAATGGCAAGAAGGCCATTTCCCTTTGGGAATGGCCAGCTGCTGCTCTAGACTATCAAAAGCTATCACATAAGGAACCCCAGAACTGCTGCTGCCAAAAATATGAACAATTCCAGATTTTGCTGCTGAATTATAAAACCTGCTGACCATCAATCTACCTGCAAATGCTTCTCCAGAGGTAACCCCAAATTAACCCAAGAGCTCTTGTGATTCCTAACTAACATGCTATAGCTATTTTAAATTGTTTTTCTTTTATTTCACTTGACTTATTATGTACTTCTTTAACATGTTCAAATATAATCAACAGTTTTGCTCTCTATCCTTGGGTTAATATTTTCTATTTATTAATCTTTTTTTATTTTATTATGATAATGTGTCAGAATATTCTATGACCGAGTGAATTATTCCCTTCTTTGAAAGTAAGATGCGGATATCAAGGCATATTTTAAATCTATAAATAATTCCCAATTTTATTATCTCAAAAATCACTCGTTCGAGGGCTATTCTAATCTTTAATATATATAATCAAATAGTTTAAAATCTACATTTTACTGATTTTAACCTAATATGAGAGTATGTGCAAGGTCAATGATTAAAATGTGCCACAAATGCATGATTACATAAATAAATCTCTGCTTTTTTTCTAAACTCGCAAGCATGCGTTTTCCTATTTTTAAATACTGTATTTTACTTTAAGTTCATAATTATTGATGTCAAGAATGTGGGGACCCTTTTAAATAAATTTCTGGGATTTGATTGGGCATTTTCTTAATCCAAGTAAACCCATTTTGTATGTTTTATATACATTAGTCTAGTATTTCTGGTAAATGAATTGGTTGTTGAGACCACTTTGTTTTCTTTCCAAGGATTTTAAACAGCCAAGTCTGTTCTCTTTTCGTTTCCTGCGTTTCCCAGGCAGAGTGTGTACTCAAATGTCACACCTGGGAATTAGATGCAGTCGTCACCCAGTCACTAAGTTTCGGCTGTCTGTGGCACTACATTCCTATGAGCCAGTGGCGAGATGCCCCCCGTAGTCATTCCAAATATTCACTATTGTTTTATTTATATATTTATTTTACAAAGCATCCGTGATTTAAATGTATCACAACTTCCATCCTTTAATAAATTCATTATTAGCAATACCGACCTCCCATCTGCTTTAATTATTATTATAAAATAAATGCCTTGATCACATCCCCACTTTATCATATAGTAAGCTTTTGTCCGTGCTATTCTCGAAATCAATAAATATTATATAACCCGTAATATCAAATATTTTATTAAACTTTTATAATTACTCAAAGCACCTTGCACATGTTCCCATCTCTTTAAGCACCTTATCGTAATACTATTGGCCCGAGGGATAGAATATATAATTTTGCTTTAAAACCTTTTTGTAATGTAATGTAATGCCAACAATTATTTAATAAGCGTCCCTGTCTTATATAAGCAGACAGTAGCATTATATATATCTATATAAATAAATCTTTGAAATCATTTAAAACTAATTTTGATCTTTTATTTTATTGATTCCTATCACTGTCTCGGTCTATATATATCTATTTTCTCCATTTCTTTTGTACATCCATAGATGTTAATTAGCAACCCAAACTCATCTTAGTATAGAGTCTCTTTGTTTTTCCCTGACCAACCAGGCACCGGTAAAAGGTTATACTAGTAGGAGCATCAGATGTGTTATCATGTAGGTGGTGCTGTGAAATTTGTTTAGATTTGAACTTAGTATATCTAGAAGGCAACCCCTCCTAGAATGTTCAGTTTCATGTTTGGGGTTTGAATTCAGCAGTCTGTTAGCAAGATAGACAATTCTGACCATTACATAGTATTTTTTTTTGTTCCGGGTCACATCCCTGTAGATCTTAATTATTTAAACACCCACATCCCTGTAGCTTAATTTTAGCATTTTGTTTCGTATTTTATCACTCAAATCCCTTATGTTTTGATATATATAATATTTTTGAAACTCTATATTAGCTATATTGTTTATTTGCGTATATATTTCATATATTTTGTTTGACTCGGGCATTCAATTACATATACTATATAATCTGAACCTATCCAAACTTGCTATAGTGTGATACGAGCTATTTGTATTTATTGTGTCACTTAAGTCACGCTATGTATGCATAGCTCATGCTATGTATGCATAGTGTAAATTACTGAAATATTGTCCCAAGTGAATATTGTGACAATCTATGTATATTTCAAATCATGTATTTTACTCTCAAAATAAAGTTTTATCAGCTCAAAGTGCAAGATAGCATAATAATAATTTTGTATGGTAATGACCTAGATATAATAGGCTATCGTATGGAATTCAGAAATGTAATCATAAATAAAATTTTGTAATCAATAAAAATGAGAATGTTTTAATGAGTGCCTGTAGTTAAATGGAATAATTTAAAATTAATTTTGGGAAGCTAACAGTCTATGGATATTTTAACTGGTAACATGGCACCCAAGGGTAATTTCACTAAACAGAGTTACTTCTAAAATAAATTTTGTCACCAAGCTAAATTCTTTTGTATGTAATTTTTTTTTTCAACGTGTCTAAATTTTTCTTAGACCAAATAATAAGACGTGAATCGGATCAATAATTATAATGTAAATAAATATATATGTATGCTAATCTTAAATAAGAAGAAATGAAATAAGTATACCCGGATCTAGTGAATGTTTATATATATAAAGTTGCTTGAGTTTAAAAATATATTTTAGCGAAACAATTTGACAGGTAGCATTTAAGAAATTTTCTATATATACGGGCAGTAAAATACATGTATGTTAGCAGCGGAATTAAACATGAAATTTTAGCAGTAGTAAGAGGGCGGTAGTTGGGGTTTTAGTGATAAATGTAAAAGCAGCAATTAGGCCAACAGAACTGAGAGGAAGATAGCTGATTAGCCGTTAATAAAATTTGAAATCAAACGTAATAATCATCGCAGAGAGTCAAACAAGGAAAATATAATAACAATAATATTTTAGCTATATTAGACTTAGTGAGTTCAACCGTAAAATAGTTTAAGTTTTTCTTTATCAGTGCTATACATTGTGTTTTAAAAGTACACCAATTCATTCAAAAAAAAAAAATTTAGGATAAAATAGTGTAACGAGCATAGACGTTCGTTACATTGTTTTTTTTTTTTAAATTTATTAAACATGAAAGTAAATTAAAAAGTTCGCATTTAAAAATTTTCTTTAAGAATTACAAATTGAAATTAAATATCATCTTAAACTCTTATATATTAAATCGCACAGATAATGAAAAATTATTAAAATAAAACTTTATTAAAGAAAAAGTATTTTAAAACTAAATTTTAAAAAGATTTGGAGATGAAATTATATCTTTAAATTTATCTTTAAATATATTTTTGATTTGGAAAACAGGTTAATTAATCAGAAATGGAAATGATTGTTAATTAGTTAAATGTAAACCAGCCTTCGGCATTTAAATGTAAAAACACCGGTCAGATAGGAAAACAATAGAAACTGTTAGCAAATAAGAAGAAATCCCTATGGAATCGGACCGCAGCGAAAGGACCATCGCATCGGTGACGTAATGTAAATTCAATCCTTCACATTAATATAAAAGGAAAATTTGGAAATTATTAATCAGTGACTGGAAATTGATTATTACGATGTGACTATATGTAGTAGTATGAAGTTGGAGGAATTGACAGACGCACGGTCAATTCTTTCAGCTGTTAAAGAAAGGAGAAATGAACTATCGTTTCCTACATTGAGGACCAACTAAATTAAAAAACCTCCGAATGAATAAATAAAACAATGGCTAAATGGATACCAATTTTAGGACGGCATGGGAATTTACCTTCATGGCAAGCAACGGATAAAGTTGGACGTTTTAAAAATCGTAAGAACTTATATATTCACTTGAAACAATAAGAACTCTAAATTTTAAAACTTTTTAGTAAATAATGCAATAGAATCCTATCTGACCAAACTAAATTCTTCATTAATAATGTTATTTGATGTATTTGTTATTTATTTATTTAAAATCATTTTCATTTATTTAACTTTGTTCTTTAAGTTTATTTAGAATTTCTGTTTTCCGGTAAGTTAAATTATATAAATGTTAAACTTAAAGTCGGGCATGAATGGCTGTATAGATTTGTAAAGTTATATTAGGGGAGGGTAATCTTAGGTTATTTGTTTCGTGGTTAAATTGGGTCAATGGATTGGATATATTGGTGTGATTAGTAGATGTAATATTGATTCGCTACGGGCAGAATTGCTTCATACGCCGCACACTTCCGTTTGCCTATGGAAGGAATTATAAGTCGGATACCGCAGTTCCTTTCTATGGAGTTTTTTGTTTTATTGCTCTTCTTTGCAGATAGATGTAATATTCCTATCTCATAAGAGGCAATTTCTTCTCTTAACCTTTTGTGCTGCCGTATTTTATTACATTGAATACATCGATATATCAGATGGATTGATGCCAGTTTGACTACGAATTTTAGCCTAAGGTTAAATAGGGATAGAATGTTTATTTTCAAAAGCAAATTTATGTGGTCTATTCATACCCGACCCTAAATAAAAATGCATTAAATTTAAGTTGTTTATAGACGCTTGCATGGATTGTTTATTGGTTAACTATGTTTTGCGTTTCCATATTTGATCAAAATATATAGACATTCGATAAATAATGATACCTTACGGTGAGTATCTAAAATGTATTTATTCGGATGTCTTTTAAATCATTGGTGACAATGCAAGTATCTTATGGTGAATACTACTGGGTTACTTATAAATTTCCCTCTGCAATTGCCAGTATCAATGATTTTATTTTTTGATCATTTATGTTTACTTTGAAATGTTTTTAACCGTGTAATCTATGTAACCGATGTATAGCAACATATTAAAACAAGCTTTTATAATCCCATCTGTGCGAACTTAATTAAAATGTAAACTTATAATATAATAGAAATTAAAATGTAAATTAAAATCTAAGGTAAAGTTAAAAATAATGTTAAATGTTAAAATGTAAAAGTAATACTAAAATAGTTTTAAATCTTATATATATGTGCATAAATAAATGATTGTGTGTTAATTACTGGCAGTGGCTTATTTTATTCTTTTTTTTATATATACTCTTAGATTATCTTATTAAATCTCTGCTATTCCACTGAGCTAGTGACATGGGCTAATGACCGGAATCAAAATTTAAAAAAAAAAAAAATTTTTTTTTTGACTGACGTATATGCCTACTTTATAAATTTTTCTAGGTTCAAATGCCTAGATGGCGCCCCATAGTGCAGTAAACGTTAAGTCCCATTCTCCGTATCATTACAATAGTTAGCAATAAAATAGTAAAAAAAAAGGTTATCATTATCATCGTCCAAGGCCATGGATAATATGGGGGACAACTACGATGAACAAGAACTGGACCCATCTGGATTTCTCGAATCTTCTCCAATAAGTATGAAACCTGTCCAGCAAACGAGCAAGGAAGATTCCAATCTGGAATATCTGGTGAAATTATATAAGAGAAGCGAAGAGAGGGCAAGAAAGCATGAAGAGGAAGCCCAAAGAAGAGAAAAAGAGTATAAAATATTTACCAGAATGCTCCTCGATGAATTGGCACAAGTGAGAGAGGGACACAGGACTCTCCTATGGAAACTGGAAGAATACTGCTTAGAAAATCGAAAAAAAAAGAGCAAATGCCAAGATCAAACTGAGCCAAAATTACTACAATACCTGGACAATGAAATCCTAATACCGAAAACAGAATCTGATGATATTAACAGTATCAATGAGGCAGTGGACCTAAACCAAAGATGTCAGACCCCTAACAATGATCTACCACTTCATCAAGTGCACAGTAGTGGGATACCCACAGGACCTTAATTCCAGACATCAGGGTTCAAACCCAACTTGGGAAGATAATAACTGTTAAAATATTTCGAGGAGAAATAGAAGAAAACTACCACCCACACCTGGATAACCTGCAGGATTTCTTTCAATTTTATAAAACGGATCTGCATGAACAGACTGCCATCACTAGCCATCATTTATATGGCTATGCAAAAGATTGGTGGGGCATGTTGGCAAAAAAACTGAGCAACTTTGCAAATTACAGTAGCATGTTGTTAAAATATTATTAGAGTGAGGATTGGCAGAGTGGGATTCTAAATAGCATTGTCAAGAGAAGTACAGAGCGATCAAGGAAACACACATGCAATTTTTCATTCGCCAGGTCAATCGTCTTCAATCACTTAGCACATTTGTGTTTTCTGATACTCATATCATACATACCATTCAACAGAATATGTCGTTACCAATACAACAGCTGATGGTGGGCAGCAGAATCAAAGAGGTGGAGGAAATGGCCGAATTCTTAACCACTCTGGATTTCAGTCCCTGGGCTAAAGAACCAACGGACAAGGTAAGGGGGCCTGATAATCCAAGACTGCAGTCATCAAATTAAGAAAGACAATTATCACCCACCAGATCCAGGATTATAGTAGTTTTTTTTTTTAAAAAAAAAGGAATGGACACGTCACAGGATAAATGAGAAAGGAGATCAGATAAACCAATGTTAAACTTTTAAAATGTTAAATAAAAATTGTTGAAGGAGATAATAAACAAAATGTTTGCTAGATGGTAGATTTATTAATATGATCGGGTATATAATTCAGTTTCGTTCCATCATTATATTTATATACTGTATGTTATATGGGTTATCTTGTAAATTTTTTTATGCAGGCTTCATAGGTGGACACCTGTTGTAAGATCTTTTTTTTACAAGTTTTTTTGTTCCATCACTGAGGGAATGTGAAACAGTAAGGTCTGCTTTACAGATCTTCGTTTCACCTTTTCTCACCTATTTCCTACCCTCATACCTTAGTTTGAACCCCAATCTATCATAGTGTGTCTGCAATGCACTTATATACTGAAAATCCCACCCAATTTTAAACCACAAGTACAACGCTCATGTTATATATAAGTATAACTCATTCCCAAATCAATAAAATGTTATTGATTATGTGTATGTTCGCATAATTTAGATTTATTTAAAAGTAGGTTATATAGGTCGTAATTGCGCACACACTGTGATATGTATTTAAAACTTATGTTTAAATTGTAAATTGTTAAAATTATTTTGTTTGAATCTATTTACAAAATATATTACAGTCATAATATATTTTTAATTTAAAATAAAATTCATATTCGTTTAGTAAATAGTGTCAAATATTGCAATTTAAAAAGTAAAATAATTTTCTTTTGAATTTAAAAGTCATGCCAAATATTTCTGTTAAAATAAATGAGGGCTGGTAGAAACAATAGTTTAATTATTTAATGTTATAAAAGCTTATCTAAAATATACAGCAGATGTCCACTTAAGGTTTTCTTTTAATTAGTAAAAGTAATTTTAATTAAATCAAGTTTGTAATTCGAATGTTAACAAGAAAATTAACAATAGAAATTAATTAAAATTTTGTTGAATTCTTTTAGACATTCGGATGGATTTAATTACAGCTGATAAGTAAGCAAAGTCCGATATATTTTTGTAACTCTCCAGGGCAGTTCCATTGTATATTTCCACTATAAAAAAGAGGGTTTTCTTTTGTTCTCTATTCTAGTCATTTGCTGATGAAATGTTTCTACCCGAAATTATTCTAGTGTTTTGCTAATGAAATGTTTTTAGTGATTTGCTAATGAAAAGTGTCTAGTGAAATATCCTAGTAAAATATTCTTCAAAATATATTTTTCTGAGATTTTAGCTATGTGTTTGCGAACTTAAATTTGAAGCAGAGTTTTCATCTCCAAATTAATTGACCATGTTTACCACACCTATTGCTAACCATGACATGATTGAGTAGAATGGCAAGAAGGCTATTTCCCTTTGGGAATGGCCAGCTGCTGCTCTAGACCATCAAAAGCTATCACATAAGGAACCCCAAAACTGCTGCTGCCAAAAATATGAACAATTCCAGATTTTGCTGCTGAATTATAAAACCTGCCAACCATCAATCTACCTGCAAATGCTTCTCCAGAGGTAACCCCAAATTAACCCAAGAGCTCTTGTGATTCTTAACTAACATGCTATAGCTATTTTAAATTGTTTTTCTTTTATTTCACTTGACTTATTATGTACTTCTTTAACGTGTTCAAATATAATCAACAGTTTTTCTCTCTATCCTTGGGTTAATATTTTCTATTTATTAATCTTTTTTTATTTTATTATGATAATGTGTCAGAATAGTCTATGACGGAGTGAATTATTCTCTTCTTTGAAAGTAAGATGCGGATATCAAGGCATATTTTAAATCTATAAATAATTCCCAATTTTATTATCTCACAAATCACTCGTTCGAGGGCTATTCTAATCTTTAATATATATAATCAAATAGTTTAAAATCTACATTTTACTGATTTTAACTTAATATGAGAGTACGTGCAAGGTCAATGATTAAAATGTGCCACAAATGCATGATTGCGTAAATAAATCTCTGCTTTTTTTCCAAACCCGCAAGCATGCATTTTCCTATTTTTAAATACTGTATTTTACTTTAAGTTCGTAATTATTGATGTCGAGAATATGCGGACCCTTTTAAATAAATTTCTGGGAGTTTGATTGGGCATTTTCTTAATCCAAGTAAACCCATTTTGTATGTTTTATATACATTAGTCTAGTATTTCTGGTAAATGAATTGGTTGTTGAGACCGTTTTGTTTTCTTTCCAAGGATTTTAAATGGCCAAGTCCGTTCTCTTTTTGTTTCCTGCGTTTCCCAGGCAGAGTGTGTACTCAAATGTCACACCTGGGAATTAGATGCAGTCATCATCCAGTCACTAAGTTTTGGCTGTCCATGGCACCACATTCCTATGGGCCAATGGCAAGATGCCCCCTGTAGTCATTTCAATTATTCATTATTGTTTTATTTATATATTTATTTTACAAAGCATCCGTGATTTAAATATATCATAAACTCCATCCTTTAATAAATTCATTATTAGAAATACCGACCTCCCATCTGCTTTAATTATTATTATAAAATAAATGCCTTGATCACATCCCCACTTTATTGTATAGTAAGCTTTTGTCCGTGCTATTCTCGAAATCAATAAATATTATATAACCCATAATATCAAATATTTTATTAAACTTTTATAATTACTCAAAGCACCTTGATCATGTTCCCATCTCTTTAAGCACATTATCGTAATACTATTGGCCTGAGGGATAGAATATATAATTTTGCTTTAAAACCTTTTTGTAATGTAATGTAATGCCAACAATTATTTAATAAGTGTCGCTGTCTCATATAAGCAGACAGTGGCAATATATATATCTCTATATAAATAAATCTTTGAAATCATTTAAAAGTAATTTTGATCTTTTATATTATTGATTCATATCACTGTCTCAGTCTATATATATATATATATTTTCTCCATTTCTTTTGTACATTCATAGACATTAATTAGCAACCCAAATTCATCTTAGTATAGAGTCTCTTTGTTTTTCCCTGACCACCAGGAACCGGTAAAAGGTTATACTAGTAGTAGCATCAGATGCGTTACTATATTGGTGGCACTGTGAAATTTGGACTTTAGATTCGAACTTAGTATATCTAGAAGGCAACCCCTCCTAGAATGTTCAGTTTCATGTTTGGGGTTTGAATTCTGCAGTGTGTTAGTGAGAGACGATTCTGGCCGTTACATTATTAAATATAATTCAGTATCGTCTGTCATATAAGAATTCAGGAGTTACTTCAATGCTTTAATTTATATATTATAAGTTATTAATAGCATAATGAATCTGAAATATAATTTAGAAACTTAAAATAAATTTGATTAACTTACTAAAGCCACTATCCATTCTATAGATCACTATTTTTATCTCAAGACTACCACAGCATAAGATTAACTATTATAGAGTCAAAACACCTCTTATAAATGATGTTTCTTCAAATACTGATTTAAATAATCATTCTTAATACTTGAAATAATCTTAATTATCTGCAAATAAAAATTAACTTTAGCTTAGGTGCTCTAATTAATCACCAAGAAAACTATATTAAAATTTTGATAAAATTTAAAATAATCTAAGACAATATTAAAATAGACAATTAAATATAAAAAAAATTTTAATTCATTTAATTAGACTTTGTCCCTTATTGGAACTTTATCAAGATGCTTCTGTTTATAAAATCTTATGACCAACTACCCTATAGCAACCTCACACAGTAGAC
This sequence comes from Epiperipatus broadwayi, assembly GCA_028023455.1. Classification (NCBI taxonomy): domain Eukaryota; kingdom Metazoa; phylum Onychophora; class Udeonychophora; order Euonychophora; family Peripatidae; genus Epiperipatus; species Epiperipatus broadwayi. The sequence goes on along the minus strand of JAQFVV010000664.1, from coordinate 102,811 downwards.
ATTATTTACATTACATTACAATAAATATAATTAGTTATATATATATAATACCATTTTCTGGTAGATTAGGTCTTATTTTATGCACTATAAAGTGCTAGTTAATCAAACTATTTTTAAAAAAATATTCTGTTCATGTATGAGTTTGGATATTTCAAAAACATAGTTATATTTCCTGATTAACTGACCTAATATTTCTTATGATTTGAATTGCTGATGAAGTTAGTTTTAATTTGTTTAAGGGGGCACCAGGGTCTGTAGACCCACTAACTCTTCTCATGCAGATTCACAGTAAATAACTAAAAGTAAGATCGGGATTTTGATTCCTCATTATTTTAAGCTTTTATATGAATTTTCCCTGGGCTCAACTATTAAACAACCATGTTGGCAAAGATAAGTTATATATTTCTCATACAATTATTTAACAATAAATCTAATAAACTAAAATTAAGAATGTACTATGAAAGATTTATCTTAATAGTAAATGTTTTATTAAGACACTTTAAATATTTAAACAATTATTATAAATTATTTATAAAACTGGAAAGAACACATACACATATTCTGACAACAATATTAATTCATTAATTCAAACAGTTCACTTTGAAGAAATGTCTCTCCTTTTTTTGTTTAGATTAGGAATTTATCATTTAAGTTTAGTTTGCAAACATTTTGATGTAAACATAAGTTATGATATGACTAATAACTATTTACCAGTAGGTTCCTCAGGTTTACATAGATTATTAATTATCATGCTAGGCCTGATCCTTTTACAAAGGATTCTGTAGTAATTAATTATAACTTCATTCTGGTAACACTTTTGCATTTTGGATCCATACTTAGGTAAGGCTAGGCTCAAAGATTTTGGTGACTTTTGTGAGAGAAGGGGTTGGTGAATGCTCTGGTTTCTATTCACACATGGCATTTAGGTTCAGCATAGTAGTTCTGGATGGAAGCATTGTATTACGGTTTTGAAAATGCTGTACATAAGAATTATCCAGAAAAACACAGAAAAAGACCATCTCTAAACTTATCCACTTCTTTTATATCTACCCATTTTGAAATCTCTGTGTATATCTTCTTATCCTTTGTTTATTACCAAAATACAAGTTGATAATCTTCTATGTTTCTTTTTGCTTATGAGATACAAAGTTCTCTTTTTTATAAATTATTTCAACCATCTTTAATTATTAAGAACATTACATTGATTTTAATCACTTTCTTTTGTTTATCTGGGTTAGCAATCCAATGTATTTCCATTCTCTCCAATTCTAACTTTGCTTTAATCAAATATATATCAAATACAAATAACTTTCATTGTACATATCTAAAAAAATAAATTATACTAATTAATAAAAAATATTTTAATTTGCAAAGTGCAGATAGTTGAAACTGAAATTAAATTGAGAGACTGGAAATCTCACTGCACTCATTATAATGCTTATCTAACAGCCAATCAGATGTTACAATGGCTGTGCAAATGACGATCAAACCATAAACACGGCCCTTTTTTCGTAAATTTTTTGTCGTGTGTTTATGGTTTGATCGTCATTTGCACAGTCATTGTAACATCTGATTGGCTGTCAGATAGGCATTATAAAAAGCACAGTGAGATTTCCAGTCTCTCAATTTAATTTCGCTAATTAATAAAAAATTGCTTCCATTGATGACTTTTAAAATTTACTTCGTTTATCTTTTAAATAGTATCTAATGACAACATACTTGTACCATATATATGTAAATGGTACAATGTACATATGTACACACACATAAAAATGAACAAATAATCCTTATTGTTTATATATTTACAAAACGATCTACAAAAATAATATTTTAATAATTCTAAAGGTTCGAATAATCCAACAATGACTATTTGCCCTTAATTGTGCTGGACCTGCAACCATGTTTACACATTTATTTAAATTTTCTTAAATATACAAAGTTTCATAACATTTTCTTTCCATGTAAATTTTTCACAAACGTTATTATCAAAATCTTGGTCTACATCTAATTAGATCAAATTGTTGATGAAATAAAAGAGATTTAAAATTTGTTTCACCTGATACTGAATTCATCCTATATATCTTATAGAAGTTACTGAACTATGTGATTTCATAATTCCTACCAAATTACGACAATTAAGAGTGATTAGAAAAAACTCAATTATCCACTCTTATCATTAATATTATTTTAAAAATTATTAAATCTGATGGTTTTGCCCTATTACTCTTCAGGAAATATGACTTACAATAGTTTCTAGAATTATGTTTAAGAAACTAATTTTTTCTGTCATCAAACTATTTTCATCATGGTAAAAATGACATAAGCTCTTAAATTAACTGTTCATTGTTATTAAAACAATTCTTTATGTGGCTTAAGCCAAGATCGAATTTTATGTATTATCCTATTATATTTCTACGAATCATTAGATTTTATCAATTGGTATTTTTTTCCCCATATGTCATAGCATCGGCCGGAAGACGAACCCGCAACAACCGTCTGCAACCAACTGCTTGCTTGCAAGGTGGGCTGTGCTGACCTCTCGGCTAACAACGCTTGACTTATCAATTGGTATTGCTTTTCAATCCATCGTATTCATCACTATTCATAAAGAATTTGATAATACTTTAATAAATTATGCTTAATTTTAAAAATATGTGAGATTTTTAAAAATATAATTTGTGTCAAAAAATAGGAGATATTTCCCACTGTTTCTAAATAGTGATTTTCACTTTTGTAATCATATTAGTTTTTTTTTTTTTTATATGTCAAAGCGTTGACCGGGAAGCGAACCCGGAAGGCAGCTACGCTAACCGCTAAGCCATATTAGTTTACTCATAAGAAGCTTGAATATACAACATTTCAAAATAATAATATATGAATAATTTATTTTGTTGATATATTTTTTTTTGTTTTAAGACATCTCTAATACTTCTTTAGTAAAAACATAATCAATCCTTTGAGAAAAGTAGATCACCTATTTAATTTCAAAATTATTTGTTTGATATATAATTTATTGTAGATCTCATAGATCAAATCAAAAAGATACTTCACATAGCTAGTAATTTTTATTTCAAAATCAAGATTCTTTGTCAAGCATTGATGGTCGAGAGATTAGTGACAGCTGCTTTGCAAGCAGTTGTCCCGGGTTCGCTTCCCGGCTGATGCTATGACACATGAGAAAAAAAAAATCAAGATTCTTTTCTTAGAAATTATACTACACTAAAAGAAAAATGTAATCGATTCTTTATTATCAGGTTTGTTTGTTGTGCCTATTTATTATAGATTTGAATGCATTTATCAAATTTTTCAGTTGATCGTATTATTAATAGTCTGTAAACAAAATCACATTGGACTAGCAACAGCCATTTCTAAATAATCTCGATATTTTACTGTACTTTGATATATGATACAAAGAAATATAATATACTAAAATTCAGTGACTAAAATTAGTTTATGCATTAGCCGAGAGGTCAACGCAGTCATCTTGCAACTAAGCAGTTGGTTGCAGACGGTTGTTGCGAGTTCACCTCCCGGCCGATGCTATGACATATGGGGGGAAAAATCTACTTTCTAAAATCAATAATTTTATTTAGTATTCATGGATAGCCACAATATTTATAAATTTAATTCTACTGAATAATTTACCAACTTGTTCTTATTCTGTTACTGATATATTAATTAGTTTGTATTTTCATTAAATATTTTTGTTATTTATTTAGTGATTTTATTGTCAGATATTTCTCTATTTTTATTTATCATAATGGTCCTTCTTTCCCTAAGAAACAATTCTGACTTTAGACATTTTTTAGTCTGCCTAAACTATTGATAACAATAAATATAGATTATATACATTGCCTTATCTTTATAATTTTCTAAGAATGAATTAAATTCTTATAAGTTATAAAATTTTAAGTTAAAAAAAGCTCTCGCTAATTTTGAAAATCGTAACTCATTTTTGAGCGTTTCATCATCAGATTTTCAATGAAATGGACGCCTGAAGAGTTGTGGGGTGGAGTGAATTGAAGCCTGTCCATTAAACTATGAGGATTGGCTATCTTAATATAAGCTGAGCATTGATTGTATATATGTGTGGAAATGAATAATCTGGACCAAATGGTGAGTGCTGGTTTAGCACAAAATACATATATTGGTGATTATTTATCTTTTCAACATGTGTGTGATCAAGTGTGTCAGCAGTATGAGATAGCGTGGATAGTTGAGGGTCGTGTGAAAGTCTGAGTTCAAACCTCCTATATATTACATATTAGAGTGCAGGTATGAAAAAGCTTGTACTGTAGAAAAAAAATCATATATTAATAACTCATTTTTGCGTTTGCTGTTCTTATATAAAGATTTATTTATATTTTAAATATTTTGCATTAAGTAATAGAATATAATTAACAAATTATAAATTAAAAGTTATGGCTTATTATTAAAAATCATAAAATAAAACTTTTATCAGCTTAAAAATGTTCTTTCTTAATTGATATATTAATATTGAAGTAATTCATTATATTATTTTAAAGTACTATTATTTTAACCGAATTACAAACATAAAAAATAAAAGAAGCCATTATTAGATTAAATCGCAATATTAAAAAATCTGGAAGATATTTTAAAATCTTTACTAGTTTTTATCTACCCGATGCATATTGAATACGGTACATTCGCAAATAAATCTGCCCCAGGAAAATCAAAGATTTGTTAAAGACTATTGGATAATAATCTTTTATTTATTTTTTTATACTGTGGTAAAAAAAAAAAAATTGATTTAGTTATTTTTTTAAAAAAGATTTTAAATGCTTTATGTATTAAATCTTATATATAAAAAATATGTTATATATATGTATTTTTTATTTTATAAAATTCTATATCCATATATATATTAATTCTAATATTCTCACGGATAAATGATGAATTACCAAGTACTTTCCTCAGAGCTTCTTCTTTCTCAAGTCCTAAGAATGTGTGTGGCGAGAATTAAAACTGTTTTTTTTCTTTTGTTATTTTCTCCTCATTGTCAAATTCTATTGGTTGAGAAGTTTTAAAAAATATTTTATCCTCCAATAGCTTTTTCAAATATTGTTAATTTTCTTTAATTCACACTTTTCATTTATGCTCTTAAACCTTTTCAAAATCTCTATAGTTTCCCCTAAACTGTCTCTGGTTCATATTGTTCAATGTGTGTTTTATTAAAATTGATGTCATGGTTAGTCAATTTAACTTGTGAATAAATAGCTAATGAATTACATTTTTCTCTAACTGCCAAAATGTGTTTTTCTTTTTTATATTTATTCTACAATTGGTCTGTCTAGTGTGCGAATGTAAACAAACTCCACATGGAATTTTATATACACCATGATACTCCAAAGGAATTTTATCTTTAGGGTGTGAAAATACGTCATTAAGTTTTTTAAATGCAGTATAAATTGTGTGGATATTCTTTTTCTTTAAAACATTATCAATTTTATCAATTACTCCCTTTATATATGGCAGAACAGTATTAATTTTTGAAGTATCAAAAAATTTTTCTTATTATATATAAAAATAATCCCTACTAAAAGCATTTTTTTTAGTATTATATATATATTTTGGTGAAAATGGCTGTCATCAGAAAGTCTTAGTTTTATCTAGTAGTATCTTTGCCATTGAAAATAATTGTGCTGGATGGTGATGAGAAGAAAAATATAACTATCTCCCAGTGTGTGTTTGCTTTCTTATACATAGCATGGGGTAAAGAACCACCCTTTCTTTCTTTCAATTAAAACATTTAAAAATGGAAGTTGGTTATTATTTTCTACTTCCATAATAAATTGGTGTTGTTGTGAAAAGAATTTAAGGAAGTTAAAAATTCATCAAGAGTAAGCTTACCACGAGGCCAAATAAGAAAGATATCATCAGCATATCTCAAACATACAGATGTTTTTTTTTATCTGCTGCTATCAAAATTTTCTTTTCCAAGTTCTCCATAAAAATAGAAGCCAGTACTGGAAAAATTGGTGAACCCATAACTAAACCTGTTGTTTGTTTATATATCTGACCACCAAAAACAAAAAAAAAAATGTATTTAATAAGCAGTGTTCAATCAACTTCACACAAAATCAGGCAATTGAATATTTTTCAAAACTTCAACAGCTTCCTTTCCAGGCACACTAGTAAAAAGTGAAATTATCAAAACTTACCAAAATATCATTTTAACTTCCATTCTTAGATGGTATATATAGAAAGCAAAACCACCCTGGGAGATATCTACATTTTTCTTCTCATCACCATCCAGCACAATTATTTTCAGTGGAAAAAACCTTGTTAGATAGAACTAAGAAACTTTCACCAAGATATCTATGCTACTAAAAATGCTTTTTCATAATGATTTTGATCACAGGACTTAATAGGACTTTTTTTTATATAATAAGAAAAAGATACTTCAAAAATTAAAACTGTTCAGCCATATATAGAGTAACTGATAAAATTGGTTTTGTTTTAAAAAATAAATAATATCCACACAATTTATACTATATTAAAAAAATATGAAATATTTCCACAACCTAAAGATGTTTTTTGGAGTGTCATAGAGTATATGAAATTACATGTGGAATTTGTTGTACAGACCAATTGTAGAATAAAATATGAAAGGAAAAACACATTTTGGCTGTTAGAAAAAAATCTAATTCATTAGCCATTTATCCACATATTAAATTAACTAACCACGACACCCTAAAGATAATGTTTTTTGGAGTGCATACTTTGTCCTTTTATCAGTGTATAAGATAATAATCTTGTACCCTCTCTAATAAATTTAAGTTACAAAGTCCTTCTTTCACAAAGTCCCTCTGCCATCTTTAATTAGCAAAAATATTTTTCTTTTAGCTTACTTATCTGGATTAGTAATTTGTGTGTCTTTTGTTCTTTCCAATTTTCTACTTTTATTTCTAATTAGACCAAAAAAAATATGGACAAAAAATTTAACTTTCATTGTATGTTTTAAAAAAAAAAAAGATTATACAGTCTAAAATTTAATTACGTCTTTTTAATAAGAATGCTAAATTTACTTTTTCTTTTTTCTTAGCTTTTAAATATCTTATCAGATGCCAATATACTTGTACCGTATAAACAAACGATACAGAATATATAGTTATTGCTACTACTTAACATTAATGAATCAAAATTTTCAATAGTTGCTTTGCAAAAATGTTTGCTTCAGTCATTACAAAACAATATCACTATGCTGAAGGCACACATATTTTTGGCAACAGTTGCAAAAATAATTTGATAATTAACTCATTTTGAATGCATAGCAACACATATACTTTTATGAAACACATACAATCAAATTAATGGCATAAGCATTATGGTTTAACATTAGCTATGTTTAAATGCACAGCAAGTCATGAATTTGCGTTTATGTGCATGATACATGTAACAGTATTTAAAATAAGAGTTGTTCTCTCAGATCAGTCAAACTTCTGCTGGGATAAATAAAAAATAATTTTATTTTTAAATGTATACATTTATATAATTAACCCCTTTTAATGATATTATAGTTATTGATTTAATTAATTAATAAGATCATTTTTGTATATATAAATTATGAATGTTGTCAAGCATTGTTAGCCAAGAAGTCAGCACAGCCGCTTTGCAAGCAAGCAATTGGTTGCAGATAGTTGTTATGGGTTCGCTTCCCAGCCGATGCTTTGACATATGAAAAAATTATGAATATAAATGAAAATATAAATGTTTAGAGAAGTATTAATATTATTATCTATTTATAACTATATAATTTTTGTATAATTTATAAATCTACAAATATTTGTAAACAATTAAAAGTAGAGTTTTCAAATAACTATAGAACATAACTGAAATGTAAATAAGATTTTAGGATGGTACTATATAAGTATCAAAAATTTTATTCGTAAGATACATAAAAAATATCAGTAAGGGAAATATAATTTTTATATATTGGATTTATGGGCCAACTTTGAAAGAATGAAACTATTTAATTATATAAATCTTTTGTATATTTAAGAGGGATGTTTAAAATTATTTTATTAACCTAAATATTTTATATTATAGTTTTTTTATAAGTATAAAAATATTATATATGCATTGAAAAAGAGTTTATATGATCCCTTTATTGTAATATATATATATATTAAGTAAAATTTTCAATATATGTCAGGCATAAACATGACTAAAATGTTTTTTAATAAAGATTTATTATAAATGAAAGATGACTTTAAAAAATAAAATAAAATATGATAATAGAGATCATAAAAAATATATAATAAATAATCCTGTTCCAACGAAATAACTTACTGCATAGAAAAAGCTGAATTTGTTCTTTTTATAAATAGCTAAAATGATTGCATTAATTTTGTAAGACTATTTTATTTCCGATTATAATCTATTTATTAATAAATAGATTTATATTCTTAAAAAGTGGATGCCAAATTTATTTTTTTAATATTTTTAAATTAAACAATAAACATGTAAAATGGTCTTTATATAACCCATTGCAGAATAAAATCTATCTAATGATCTTCCAAAGATTAAGAAAAAAAAAAATAAAATATTTTCCAGGTTTGACAAATGTGAAGGCTGTAGTAGTTTTATTTTATTTATGCATTATGACACACACACATCTCTATATATATATATTTTAACCGTGCCCGCCGTCGATCTCGTACCTCCACTTACAAATAAATAGATTACTATATTTAACGTCACCGGATTCTAGCTCTAATAATTAAATATTATATTAAAAAATGTTTTACTAGCTCAAATTTCTTAAGAATTAACTTAGGTTCTGTTTAAAGTAAATTAACACAAAGATTTAATGTATTCATGAGACGAGAAGTGGAAATACGAGTTGGCAAGGTAGATCACATTGAGTCAATATCCCACAGGATACCATCTCAATGGCATAAGAACACTATCCCCCCTTTATACTATTATTTCAAATAATAACTACATAGTATTCTTATGACTTTCACAACGTCTACTTACTAAGACTCATTTAATAACTATAATATTAATTCTGTTATCTTTAATAATAATAATCATCATCTAGCTCAATAAATTATAATCTCAGGTTCTTAATCTTTATTTATACTTCAACAAAATGCGGTAGCACATATGGTAAAGGATTTTATGCCATATCTACTACACTGCAATTAATAACAATAATGATTACAATCTTTCTTACTTAATCAAATTGGTATAAATTTTTTTTATTGCAAATTTATTACCATAATAAATCAATCAATATCAATATCATCTTTTGTCTTTAAACAATAAAGTAAACTAAGAAGTGGTAGTGTTTAGATAATCTGATAAATAAAGTAAGTGGCAATTAATAGCATATAATTTATCAAAATATTAGGATAGTGGATTTATGACCAATAACTTAATGCAATTTTATAATTACTTAATTATAAGAACATCAATAATAATTAAGATTAAACATATTTTTAGTTATCTTTTGTGCAAAATGTACTCCAGTGGTTGTGAAAACATTCTGTGAATTTGTACCATGATGTAGTGAAAACAATACCCAGACACAAGTTTTAATAAAACAAATTTAACAAAGTTTATTAACATCAAATAAATTTAAGTAAAAATAAAACAAATCTATTTACATCTTATTTACAACGGATATCCTTCTTTCCTTACACATGACAAATGTTAATTCTACAATTTTGTACTTCTTTATAGTTAATCCAATCATTATACATTTTAAAAATTATTTTAGTTATTTTCTTTAGGTTTCTCACACTATTTATTTGAACTACTTATGGGTAACAACACTTTTTACCTTTTAAATATACTAAATTTACAATATTCTAAATTATTTTTATGGATCAATATTTTATAACGTCACACTTTATAATCAATATGGTCTTAAAAAAAAAAGAAAATTTACATTTCTTGTTACTTTAAACAAATTACACAGCATATTATTAAATATTATGACTAACTTTAATGTTTGTTCTCCCATGCTAATATAAATTATAATGCGTTTTTTGCATATGCCATACTCCTGTATAATATTATAATGTGTTTAAATATCACCCTGTTACAATTTCAAATATATGATAATAATTATCGAGTGTTATAGTATTTTTAAATATGTAATATTTATCTCTTTAAAATATAATTAATAATAAAAAGAGCGTGAAAATATATTTTAATATTTTGTATATTCTCATTTGATATACTTTTACAAAAAATTATAGTTTATTTCTAAATTAAAATGATTCTATAACTTCTTCCATTATTTAGGACATCTGTATCTTTCTTTCAATGGTTATAATCTATTCTTAGTTAACTCTTAACTATTCTTATTCCAAGTAAAATCATAACATACTTTCTAAATTATCTATTGTTTTCCCTTCAATAAAACCTATCATATACGATGTAGTAGCACGAAATACAGATTAAGATAGCGAAAGATGTATAGGATATTGGGAAGAAAGATGGATAACTTGTCTTCAATAATACTCTAAGAATGCATGGAACAGTGTGAACAGGTTCGACATTTATTGTCTATTAACCCTTAAGATAAGAAAATGATGTGGCAGCTATTTATTCAGCTTTACCAAACATCAATGCAACTCACATGAAATATAAAATAACACTGTCCAAGACAACATGTGCATCAGTCGTAGGGCTACATTAACTATGCTGATTATCACCTATAAAACGAAATGTGGATCAGCCATAGGGCTATATTAACTATGCTGATTCTCTCACAAAACTACTTATTTCCATTCCCTATATCATCCTAGATTTTCATACATCATCTTGGTTTCCAAATCACCCTTGTACTCCCAAGTCACTACTTAAATTATCTCTCTAGATTTTCACTATATCAAGCATCGAATAAAATACGAACAACTTTTTAAAAAAAAACAACAAACAAGATTCGCTACTATAAAATCATTTCTCTATCCCTTAAGAATAATTTATCTCACTTTATAACACTGTATGTTCATTACCTACATTTTTTGTTAAAACAATATTCAAACATCCCAATAGGAAAAATCAATAGAAAATGTAATATAATCATCGATTATATTAAATTATTATTTATCAACAAATAAAATGACTATCGTATGCATATTTTCAAAAATCTAATTACATCTCAAAATGTTTCAATGTGTTGTTTTAAATGCGTTTTCCAATAATAATAATAATAATAAACTTTTTCACTACATTCATTCAATTTTCCGCTGATCTAAATAAATAAAATATACATTATATCATTAATAATTAAAAATGTTACCAAAATAATTGTCATCTTCGGATCAGGCTTTGCAGTAGGCTTCTTTTCCTTTGAGCATTGCAAACATACAATTACACACATATACAATTTTATTAAAAGACATTCAAACTCAAAAAAAAAAAAAATATTATTTCATATAATATTATATATCCCAAATTAATGTATTTGTTTCCCTATAACTATCTGAAACTTATTGCTTATAATAATAATATAAAAAAAATAATTCAAACCATAATCAAATATTTTCTGACGGTAAATATTGTTTAGTCCCATAATATTTATTTTCTTCTTTTATCTGAATGTTCTTCTCTAGGATTATTAAAGTTTTAAAAATTAACTTGGTTCCTTTAATAAACTTGTTTAGACGATTTTTAATTTTAGCGTTTAGCATCAGATTATTAAAATATTTTTAGTTATTTATCCCTCAAAGTTTTAAATGCGTTCTGGCAAATATTCCCTCGGCGCGTCGATGCATCTTTCTCCTTTTTATTAGACTACGAATATTTAATACTTTAGGTACCAATTGCGTTTTATTGATCCAATATTTTTTATATTCCTCTTCCGTATTTTTCTTTATACAAATATTTCTCTTTAGCAAGCTTTATTTCATTCATTCTTAATTTTATGTACATTATTTTTTTGATCTTTAACTATTTTTTTTTTCTTTTTCTAGAGTATACTTCTTTTTCGGGTCATCTTAAAGAAAGCAATTCAAATGACAGTAATTTTAAAATTATATTTGTCCATTTATTCTTAGATGAATCATAATGATTTTTATATTTTATTCTCTTTCTGAACTTTGCGCACAATGTCTTTTCATCTATATTACATGCGTAACAGCAGTTTTCGTTTGGATACACTATATAAGCGGTATCAATGAACAATATAAACAATTTTGAAATACTATAAACTTTAAAACTGGTTTTAAAGAATCTATCCATATTTTTTACTGAAAATTCCGACTGTACTTCAATAGAATTCACTGGCAGGTTCGATTAAGTTAGTGATACATAATTTATGAAAACTTTAAAATATTTATTTTAAGACTCTCTCTATGATTTTAAAAATTGTCAGTTAATTTGTTCTAATGATATTATTAGAATTATATTGAAAAAATTGACTAAATTGGAGAAAAGAAATTATTAGAGAGCTCAAATTTTTTTTACCTCTTCACTCGAGTCTGTCAATTCTTGTTCTCCTCGATTATACAATTAATTGGCGCGATTTTTGTTGTCTGCCCAGATCTATCTTTTTATTGGTCAGCCCCTACTTTGGTTTGTAAACATTTTCTCAAGTTTTAAAATGATGACGTAATAGACTTAAATATTAACCTATTATTATTTTTAAATTAATTTAAACACTTTTAAAATAATTTTCAAAACAATATTTAATAAAATTATTCACTACTTATTTTTATTATGATGTTTAATAAATTCTATCCATTTCTACTATAATATTATTTAAATACTTTAAAATATTGGTATTAATTGAAACAAGTGCTTGTATAAAATATTCCAGACAATTACTAATCGTTTCCGGTATTTTGTCTATTTTTGTCTGTCTTAATAATTTTACTGCACTTATATTATATAAAAAAATTTTTTTTATATAAAATTTTGAAGAAATAATTTAGAAAAAATATAGAAATAAATACAATTCTCAACATCATAATATTTACTATTCAAATACATTACACTAAATTTTATTATTTAATATAGTTTATAAATTTAAATACTATATAATATTAATTTATTCTAAGTTTTAAAGTTATTAAAATTGACTTATTAAATACATTTTGATTACTGATAGCTGTGTTATTTTAATATGGCCAGCTTTTACAACCATATGAGCAATTCTTTACTCTTTATTTAACTAATTTTTTAAATGATTTTACGTATCAGGTATTTGCTTTAGCTTTAAATTGCACTTTACAGACTCTATAAATTTAATATATTCAATACATCAATAAATATATTCTCAAATTTAAAATTTTTTAGTAATTGACCGTTATAACTATTTCTTGACCTATAGAAAAGGGTACAATATATATAACAAAATTACTTATCTATACAACTATTCCAATATTTTTATCAGAGGAATGATTTTATCATAAAATACAGCCAAATGATGTAATCCCAAAATTAAAAATCCAAAGTTATTTGGCTCTATTTTAAAAGTCCTCCATTGAAACAGTTGTATATATAAGTAAATTGTGTATGTTATATATAGAGTTCACAAAATAAGCTTTTAACAAACTTTGAGAATATCCCCAACTCCAGACCAGCTTCTGCTACTGGCGTCATCAAAGCTTGTTAAGAACTTATTTGCAAGCTCTATATATAACATTTGTAAATACAAGCTTATTAAATTAGGTCATGTGACATCTGACTTGATTTTTTTTGTAAGTAAATTGTATATGTTTTCTAGTTATTGGTTTATATTTATTAATAAAGAGAACTAAACCATTTCCTTGATTTGTGGATGCAAAGTATTCTTCATGTTAACAAAGAATCAATAATAGCATTAATCCATCTATTTTTGATCATTTTGATGTTTATAAGCTTATCTTTATCAATATTGATGAAAAATTCAGAGTGAAATTAATATTATCATCCAGATGATAATAATTATTAAACTAGTAATCAACTACGCAAGAATGGAGGAGAATTTCTCTTTTATTAACCTTATTTTAATAATCAAATAGAAGTTAATACAAATAAACATATACATTAAACTATGCAGACTTCATGTTTGTAATATGCATTAACACATGAACCATAATTATGCCATTCTATGGTGAATCTTATGAGATAGATTATCAATATTATTCTGTAGCATCATCATCAACCATTATCAATCCACTGCAGGATGAAGGTTTCTCCAAGTTTAATCCATCTTCTCCGATCTTTAGCTTCTCTTCTCCACAACACCCATGCACATTTTCTTATTTTATCTATCCATCTCACATGTGGTCTCTTTCTGGGTCTTTTACAATATCTTGGAATCCAGTTTAAAATTTCAATTGTCCATCTATTATCATCTCTTCTAGCAATATGTCCAGCCCAACTCCATTTCAATCTTTTAATTTGTTCAATAAGGTCAGTAACACCTGTTTGTTGTCTTACCCATACATTGCATTTTCGATCTCTTCTTGTTACTCCCAACATACATCTCTCATACTCCTTTGAGTGGTCTGAAGTCTCTGTATTGCTCTTCTATTAAGTGTCCAAGTCTCAGATCCATAAGTAAGAACTGGTTAAACACATTTGTTAAAAACCATTCTTTTCAAACACATAGGCATATTTCCTTTTAGTATCAAGTTATTTCTACCAAAAGCACTCCAAACAAGTTTAATTCTATGATTAATTTCCTCCATTATGTTTTCATCTGTATTAATAATCTGACCAAGGTATTTGTAACTGTTAACTTCTTCTAATTCTTCATAATCAATCTTTATTTTCATATTTTGAGCAAATCAATTAAACATTACTTTCGTCTTTTTAACATTTATCTTTAGTCCTACTTTTCTCCTTTCATCTGCTAACTCCTGCAACATTTCCTGCAGCTCTGAAGCATTATTTGCAAAAACAACTACATCATCTGTGAAATCTAAATGACTTAAATACTCTCCATTTACTTTCACTCTTTTAGTTTCCCATTTTAATCCACAAAATACTTCTTGCAGCACTGCTATAAAGAGTTTTGGAGATATGGAGTCACCTTGTCTTACACCTTTCTGAATGTTGATTTTTCCAGTATCATTATGTAATCTAATTGTTGCTGTTGCATTTTTATAAATATTCTTTAAAATATGACAATATCCTGGATCTATACCTTGACTATCCAATGCTTTAATCACTGAAGAAATGTGTATAGAATCGAATGCCTTTTCATAATCTACAAATACAAAACATAATGACAACTCATATTTGTTTATCCTTTCTATGACTTCTCTCAATACCTGGATATGATCTATTGTACTAAAACCACTTTTAAATCTAGCTTGTTCTCTTGGTTGGTGGAAATCCAAAGTTCTCTGTAGACGAGTTGTAATTATCTTGGTAAAAATTTTATATAAAACTGATAAAAGGCTGATAGGTCTGTAATTTCTAATATCTTCTTTATCACCTTTTTTAAATATTAATATTATTACTGCATTCTTCCAATCTTCCGGTACATCTTTATCATTTAGACATTTGGTATATAACTTTGCTAGAATTGTTTCTATTTCTTCACCTGCTTCTTTTAATATATCAATTATAATTCCATCATTTCCTGGAGCCTTTCCTTTCTTCATATACTTAATTGCATGTCTCACTTCTTCATTTAAAATTCTGGGCAATTCGGAAGATGTAATAGATATAGGAGGTACTTGTTCTTTATTACTATATAATTCTTGATAAAAATCTTCTACCAATTTCATGATGTCATCTCTCTTTTTAGTAATAATTCCATCTTTTTTTCTTATTGCAGATATAAATTTCCTACCAATACCAAAATGTTGTTTAACATTTTTGAGACTTTTATTTTCTTCTACAGCTTTCCTTGCTATTTCACAGTTATACTTTCTTATATCATTTTCAACTCTTTTCCGTACCATTTTACAAAATTCGAGATATTCAATTCTTTTTAATACATCATTTTTGTATATCTTCATATTCCTTCTTTTCTTCATAAATTCTCTAGTCTCAGTAGAAATTTTATTAGTCAATTGCTGCTTTTTTCTACCAGCTATGTTTGTTGCAGTTTTTAAAAGTGTATCAGTTATTTTCATATTAATTTCATTCAAATATGTATCATGTTCAAAATCTCCTAACACTTGAAACCTATTTGTAAGTTCTAATTTAAATTCATTAGAATGTTTCTGAAGATTAGGAATGTAAATATTGTTTTTCTTAATAATTTTTGTCTTTCTAGTTTTACATTAACAGGTAACTTACATCTTACTAATCGATGATCACTTCCTGTGTTAAATTTATTAAGAACATTACAATCTTGAAATATGTATTTTCTGTTAGTTAAAATATAATCCAATTCTGCTGTACCTTCATTTGGATGCTTCCATGTCCATTTCTTTTTAACATTTTTCTCAAAAAATAAATTCATAATATAAAGTTTTTCTTTTCTGCAAACTCCACAAGTCTATGTCCTCTCTCATTTCTATTACCATAACCAAAATTACCTACAGCAATTTCATCTTTCATTTGTCTACCAATTCTAGCATTAAAGTCTCCCATAACAATTTTAAAATGTTGTTTACTCTGATCAAAAGCCTTTTGTACATCCATATAAAAATCTTCTACTACTTCATCACTATGAGAACTTGTTGGGGTATAAACCTGAATTATCTGCATTTGGTATCTGCTATTAAGTTGTATAACTAATCTTGCCACTCTGTCTGATACACCATCAATCTCCACAATATTGTTCTTCCACTTTTTATTTATAATGAATCCTACTCCACTTGTATTTCCAATATGTGTGCCTTTATAATGGAGTATATGTCCATTTTTTAAATCAATTGTTTCTTCTCCTTTTCTTCTAACTTCACAAAGTCCAATAATGTCCCATTTAATATAAGACAGTTCTTCTTCTAATTCTTGCAATCTTCCTTCACTTGAAAGTGATCTGCAGTTGTAAGTACCTAAACAAAAAGTCATCATCAAATAGCAGCCTGGGTCCACAATCAGGGGATTCTTAGCACCCTCCGCCTTCGGCCACCAACCGCTGCCTTGGTTGGTGACTTTACAGTCTCCTGGGAATAAGGGCCATGCTTTATTTTTGTCTGTCATAATTGTATATATGTATTGGAAAAATATTTATCATTTACACAAACATTCATTCTGCCTTATCAGGCACTGAGAAGAAAAGACCATAGTGTTTCTTGATCTTAAACTCAGAGGTAAAAAGCCAATAAACTCACCACGCTGGCTAATGCATGTTGGTGAGCAGCCCATTCATGTTCATATACTATATGAATAATCACATAGTAATAACAGCTGCAACGACAAGAACGTATGGAGTGGACATTAGGAATTTGCCCTGCTCGGTTCCTTTAAGGCCTCCAAGAGGAATCAAAGGGTCTCCTTTCAGTTAATAGCAAACTCCCTTCTGCAGCCATTCTGTAGCAAAATAAATATCACATGACCACCATTTTATATGCTTACACAAATAGTTAATAACAGTAGCAAACTCTCCATACAGTAGTGCCACCAAGTGCAAGCCTTTATAATCAATGGATGTAGAAAGGTTTGCACATAAAATCTCCTATCTAGTGCCTATTCACCGAATATCACTGGACTCATTTCTAGCTTATGGATTTCATCAGTGAGGAGCCTTGGATTTGAGGGCACTGCACCTACATCTGGAGTCTAAGATTAAGTTGCAGTGCCATCAAATCCAAGGCTACTCACTTGTGAAAATCATAAGCTAGAATTAATCTAGATATTGAAAGAGTAGGCTCTAAATATGGATTTTATGAACAAACTTTCCTGCATCCATTGATTACAGTGGCTTGCTCTTGGTGGCACTACTGTATGGACAGTTTGCTATTGTTACAAAATAGAAACTTAAATGATCTGATAATTGAGAGATTTATGTGATATTTGGCTGCTGGAATTGGTCAGAGCTCAACATTGCCACTTTCAATGCTCAGCCAACAGATAACCTCTGAAAAACAAACCATTTGCTTAATGTTTTTTAGTATGTGAGATATAAAATTGGTTTTATAATATTCTTCACATAAATAACATATATTTAAAAGTTCACAGACTGCTAATGTCTAATATATATATTGTGCACTTTTTATTGGTCCACTCTATTCTAAAATAAAATTTTGTTGTATAATTTTAAATTTTGTTATATCCAAAAATATTTGCTTAGTAAACTAGGAAAGACAATGATATGTTAATATCATAGGGTTTGAACTTGGGTTTAAATGGTTTAAAATTTATAAAAGATCTGAGAGGTACAATAATTGACTAAAAATAAAAATAATAATCCATAAGATCATTATATGTTGAAGAGTAAACAGTCAATAGTATTTAAAATTAGTAAATCTTAAAATCCAAATTTCTAAAATAAAATGTTTTATATAGACAGATAATTATTGTCTGTGTATAGTTGATTTTATAAAAAAGTGTTTATAGTCAAATCTTATGTTATATGTAAAAGTAGGTAAATAATTTTCAATTTGCAAAAATACTGATTTCAAATAAAATAAAAAAAAGTAAATTGTATTTTGTTTAATTTCTAAAAAGTATTATTATTATTATTATTATTATTATTATTATTATTATTATTATTATTATTATTATTATTATTATTATTATTATTATTATTATTATTATTATTATTATTATTATTATTATTATTATTATTATTATTATTATTATTATTATTATTATTATTATTATTATTATTATTATTATTATTATTTAAAATATTGCAAAACCATTGTCATTTTAAAATAGATCAAATACTTGCTACTAAGTAAATGTTGTTCTAACAAGGGGGGGGGGTTGACCAATAAACAGGCTGCAAACAATCTTTTCAAAAGAGAGGAAAAAAGAATCAGGACTAAAAAAAAGTTTTTACAGAAAGAAAAAACAATTAACAGGATTTTATCTTTTTTTATATTTTAAAAAGTTGGATAAAAATTTCACAAAATACTATTATTTTCAATAAAGAAAAATCAATAGATTTTAACTATGCAATTATTTATTGGATAATTATAAACTTCATGTTTAAAATAATGGAAAAACTCAATTGATTTCTACTAGTCAGATCAGCAATCAGTGATTCTTAAAAAATCTTATGGAAATCATTATATTGAGAAAATAATCTAAGATGAATCACATGTGCTTATAAAAGTGTTATGAAGGAATATACTCACTGCAGGAAAACTATAATAGTGCTGGATTTATACTGAATTTCAGTGATAAACTAAAGGAAATAATCATGCGTAGATTCATCAAAATAGTTGGACACAGTTAAAGTCCCAGGGAAGAACAAATAAAAGTAAATTTCTTTGATCTAGCTAAGTATACAATTTTAAAAATCTGTAGAATTAAACTAGTAATAGCTGAGAGTAGAACGGAATATGAATGGAAAGATATACATTAGCATTAAAGTTAAATTTAAAAGCCTGATTAAATAAAGTTTGCTTTGAAGGAATAATTAACTCAGAACAGTATTGGTGGGAATATCACTTTCTGTATAGTTTTAAAAAGAAACTACTTTGAATGACAGATGTTTGATGGAAATCATAAGCATGCATAAAGAATGATAGCGGTTTGCTAATATAGATGGAAGTATCTATTGTCATTATTTGTGCATTATTGGATTTTAAAAATAGATCAAATGCTCTTTGATTTTAAAATAAGTTAAATACATTATATGGTTTTAAAATAAGTTTAAGATCTTAAACTAAATATTTTTTTAAAGAATAAATTAAATTATTAAATTGACTTAAATATAAGTTGGGTGTAGATGGCTGCTTAGACTCATTTAAAGGTATGTTAGTTTAAAGGGGTTTTGATTTCAGATTATTTGTTTCATAGTTGTGTCAATGCTGGTGGAGGGATATATGGATGTTTATATCAATGCAATGTGAAATGTGTTAGCATACAGGACAATGTGCCCAACTGAATGCATGACCCCAAAGATGTCATTGCATTGCAATGGACATGAGTACTTCCCATGACATTGACCTCCCTTAGCTCTATGGATAGGGACTATAAGTCAGAAAAATAGACCACTCTTCCATCCATACGTAGCATTTATCTTTAATATTATATATACATGATTCCTTTTCCAGACAGATGCACATTCCTATACTGCATGGGGATCATGTCCTTTAAATAATATCACACTGCAGATGTACATTCCTGTCAGCATGGTTTTATGTTAGCATCTTCATATTGCATTGATTGCATTTGTATATCAGGAAGCAAGCATTGGTTTGGTGATGAACTTTTAACTTGGAATCATATGTTTTGAAAATCTTTAAAGTGCATAGTCTAGGTAGCATATCTATGCTCAATATTCTAAGATTAAAAAGTAAAGTTAAAAAAATAAAACCTAAAGCATATTTTTTAAATAATTTCTTTTTCAAATTTGTTTGTTGTTAGTTTTTTTTTTATCTTTATTAAAAATATATTTTAATAAATATATTTTAAATCTTTATTACTCCTTGAGCTAGTGGCAAGGGCTAATGGTCAATAAAATAAAAGTTGGATATTTAACAAGAAGTATCTGCCTATACTATAAATTTTCTAGGTTTGAATAGCCTAGTGGCACCCTATACAGCAGATATGGTGGAATTTGTCATTAAAGAAGCTTGCTTAGACCTATTAGCATGCTCTTTATATATTATTTGTATATACAATATCCTCTTGTGTGAATTATTGAAAACTAACATATTTTAAATTTGATATAAAATATTTGAAATTTAATCCACCCACTACTCTGTATTTACGAAACTAAGTAACCTATCTAAAATATTGTAGTGTCACATTACATTGTCAGTGATTTATATTAATAATATCAAATTTGGACAAATTATTTTGATTTTAAAATTTTATTCTAACTTAAATGAACGTGTTTATGAACAAGCAAGCAAGCAAACAAACAAACAAACAGACTGTGACTTAAATAAAAGTATTAAAAAAACTAATTTAAATCTGACATTAGTGTCATATTTGAATTATCAATTGCATATTTTCATATTGTATTATATCTATATATATGTGTGTAAAGAATCTATTACAGATACACAATTATTTTAGTATGAAAAAAGGGCAAATAATTTGGTTAGACAAAAAAATTACAATTATGGACTATAAATTTAAAAAACAATTTAGTATTATACAAGAAAAAAATGATCCTAAAAATTTGTGATAATTTGAAAGGAAACTTATTTGATGCAAGAACAGGAAATAAAATAAAAATGGGATAGAGATTATTTGTGAAGTACAAGATTTAAATAAAGATGTGAATAAATTATATGGAGAGTATGAAAAAATAAAGAAATGAAAGAGGTATAGATTTTATGATATTTTGTTTAGGTCTTTACAAAAAAAATGGAAAATATGATTATATTAATAGTAGATTTAACAAAATATTATTAAAATGAAATAGGAGAAAAAAAAACAGTATTGAAACATGATTTGATGATTAAAAAAGTAGAATTTATATAATATAAATCAGTTTCAGAAGGAAAGAATGTTTAATTTGATTATCTTGGTGTCTAGAGATATAGAGTCTGCATAGAGACATTTAATTAAATTAAAAAAGCTATTTTACATTACAATAATTATTTTAAATTATTATTTATATATGTATAAGCAAGCTATACAATGGTAGTCTTTATAATAATAATAGAAATCTCTCCATACAGTAGTGTCAACCAGCACAAGCCTTAATAAATGGATGTAAGAAGGTTTGTATATAAAATCTCTATCTTATTCAATATCGCCAGACTAGTTTCTAGCTTGTGGCTTTCCTCAGTGAGGAGCCTTGAAGCTGAGAACACTATACCTAGATCTTAGGATCTAATGTGATCTTGCAGTGACCACATTTTATCTATTCAGTTAAGTGTAAAGCTGTGAATTCAAACCTTGTTGAATCCATTGTATTTCTAAGTCTTACACTGAGTGATATTATTGTATGGAAAGATTGCTATTATTTTAACAGCCCGTAAAAGCTTAGGAAATGAGTGAATATATGATGATTTAGTCTGTATAATAAGACAAACCATAAAAAAATGGTTTTTATTACTAATACCATGTTGGAAAAAAATTAATCAGTTTAGTTCACATTTTATATCATTACTACAAACACTTTCTCTACCTTAATTCAGTTATATTTTTCTCAATGATTATGTTATTTCACACAGAAATATATTGAATGATTTAAATATTAGTAAATTCGTCTATAGGCACAGCATAAAATATAACATCCAACAACATAGTACTATACTCAAATTTCTGAAGATGGAATGTATTCTGTAAAATATGTATTTTTTGGCTATACTTTAAGTTTAATCTTCAGTAACTATTCTTACAAGAATTGATTTAGTAAGTGAATTCAAGTTTAACACCTGAAGATCATATGTCAAATTAGTGCAAGAGATGATAAATTCTGATACAACACAGCTTAAAATTTTAACATTTTTTCAGAACATGAGACTATATGTTTTTAGCTGTCTATTGACATTCTAAAATACTATCTAACCAATTCCATAATGATTTTAAAATTCCATAATGCTCTAGTATGTGTCTATATCTTAAGAACTATGAAACTTGTTGCTATGATTTTGTGTTTGAGTGAAAAAGTACTATGTATTAAAACTTATGAGAGTGACATTAAAATAACAAAAGTAGTCTTTACATCACATGATCACCATTCTTTATGCTTCCTGCATCCATTAATTACTCTGGCTTGCACTGAGTGGCGCTAGTGTATGAAGAGTTTTGCCTCTGTGAAAAGTAGTCTTTCTTTTTCTATTATTATAGCATCATATAAAAGAAAACTAATAACTTCTTAAAATAAAAAGTAAAGCAAAAATAAATTAAAAAATAAGAACAATAGATCAAAATTAAAAATACAACAAACAAAATTTTGTAAATTAATCTTTCTGTAGATATGACTATTATCAAAGCCATATCTAGGTCAAACGTTGGTGGCCTAGCAGTTAGCATAGCTGCCTTCCAAGCAGCTGGTCTGCCCGCCATATAAAAAAAAAACCCAAAGCCATATTAAATATCTTTAATACAAAATAATAACAATACATAATTTTTTTAAACATGTAAAATCTAATTTGTCCTATTAATTTCAAATTTTAAAATATTCCTAACTTTTTAAATACTAAGTACAATGTCTTGCATTGGTGGTCGAGAGGTCAGCGCAACAGCCTTGCACTTGCAGGCAGTTGCCCGGGTTGCGGGTTCGCGTCCCGGCCGATGCTATGACACTTAAAAAAAAAAAGTACAATGTAAATGTTAATATAAGCATGTATTTTAATATATATTTTAAAAAATTACTTTTAAAGTATATATATTTTTTAAGCCGAACAATTAAATGTTTCTGGTCTTCCAGTCAGACTAAGAATTCTGTAGCCGCTTCACTTTGCATTAATTATTGATTAATTTGATTTCCGTTAATAAACATTTTGAAATTGCAAGAATAATTAAATTGATAAATTTCTTTTAAAGACAAAGAATATTCTAAAAAAGTTTATTCGTTAAAAACCATGAGAAATGTTTTATTTATTAATTCTACCTACAACAGTACTAAATTGACTTTAATAAATTCACTATATATTTTTGTATATTCAATTAATTTTAACAATCCCGTAAACATTGAAAATATATAATATTAATGCAGTAATAATTTTTAAATGTACATATTACATGAATCTTTACAAATGAAATTTATTGGAGTCATTTTATTAGAAGGGATTTGAACTCAGATTTTCAAGCATCATACAGCTATCCACTTCATTTTCTACCAGAAACACATATGATCACATATATGTGAAAAAGATAAATGATCTCCAATATACATAATTCATGCTGAACCAGTACTCATAAGTTAGTCCAGATCATCATCTCCCATACTTGTACATAATCAGCAGTCAGTTTATATTAAGGTAGAAAATCTTCAACTTTAATGAATAGGCTTCAATTTCCTCCACCCTCCAACTCTTCAATTATTCATGCCTTTGAAAACTTGATGATGGAATGCTCAAAGCCCCCGCTGATTCCAATTTTCAATGATATGAATGATTGAAAAGTTGGAAAATGGAGAGAATTGAAGCATATCCACTAAAGTTTGAAGAATTTTCTACCTTAATATATGTAAGTGTGGGAGATGATGATCTGGAATCATTGATGGGTGCTAGTTCAGCATGAAATATGTATATTGGAGATCACATCTTTTTTTACAAATATGTGATCATGTTTGTTGATTGTATAAGATAAAGTGGATAGTTGTAGGGAGCTTGTAAGTTTGATTTTAATTCCCTTCTAACTACCTTAAGTTTAGTATAGACAATGTATTTAATTATTACATATTCAACCTGTATTCTGCCCATCCCTCATCTAGGTATTTAAATGAGCAAATTAAGGTTATACATGTAAGGGGTCAGAATTATTTAAGGTCAACATGTATATGACAATTATATTGGCATCAACAAAGGTTTTGAACATTCCATCATCAAAATCTCAATGATATAGATGACTGAAGAGCTGAAGGGTGGAAAAGATTGCAGCATGTCCATTAAAGTTTGAAGATTTGCTAACTTAATATAAACTTAACAATGATTATATATATATATATATATATGTGTGTGTGTATGTGTGTGTGTGTGTATAGGAGATGATGATCTGGATCAACTGATGAGTGCTGGTTCAGCAAAAAATATATATATTGGAGATTATTTATCTTTTCCACATATATGTGGTCATGTGTGTCAATTATATAAGATGGAATGGATAGCTGTAGGGAGCTGAGTTCAAATTCCTTCTAATTAGTTTAAGTTCACTATAGGAAATATACTTGTATTTAAATATTATATATTCAGCCTGTATTCTACTCATCTCTCATATAGAAATTAGAGTTCTATATATGAGGGGTCAGAGTTAAAGTCAACATGGGTAGGACAATAATATTAGGATCAACAAGGGCTTTGGGCTTTTCATAATCAGATTTTCAATGATATGGATGGCTAAAGAGTTGGAAGGAGGAGAAAATTGAAGCCTATTCATTAAAGTTTGAAGAATTTCTATCTCAATATAAATTGAACACTAATTATATATGTGTGTGGGAGATGATCTGGACCAACTGATGAGTGTTGGTTCAGCATAAAATATGCATACTGAAGATCATTTAGTTTTTTCATATGTCTGTAATCATGTGTGTCTGGTACATAAGATGGAGTAAATAGCTATAGGAAGGTTGAAAGTCTGAGTTCAAATCCTTTTTAACTACATTAAGTTTAGTATAGACAGTACATTTGTATTTAAATAATTATAATAAACTTTCAAACAATACTTTTTCATATTAAGTCAATCAACTGATTGGATTAATAAAAAAAATACCATTATATTATATGCGAGTCTATTAAAAGACATCTGAAATATAATTTATTATCAGCTGTAAGTATATAACCTTTTGGTACTTGGATAATATTCCTGCAACCTAGGAAAGATAGAACGACGCGATAAAGGTATAATGTTGCGAACATTAAATAAACCCTTGGATCTGAGTTTTTTCCTCGTCAAAAAACATGTTTTTGAACAGGCACAAAACGTGCTTTGAAACGTATCAACCGAAACTATTATATAGGTGCTTTTTTGGACATTTTGGTATTTTTTTTCTGATTCAAAAATTTTGTTATTTGTACATTTTAAACTTACCATTTGTTATTATTGTGAATTTGGTTTAACATTTTTAATTTCAAATGCATTATTTATTTCTGTATTTTTTTTTCCAATTTCAACTTGGTTATTGACTGACTTCTGCGTTTTTGAATCTTTGAATTAAAAGTTTATTATTTAATTGTAATTGAATGAAGACGTTGACTTTGTTATTTGTTTATTCCAAAAATTAGATTGCCTGGCAGAATTCCATTTAGAGCATGTACTGGGCAATCACTTGTTCCATAAATTTTTCGGAGAAATAGGAAGGATGGTGGGAAGGGGGGGGGGTACTACTGAAATCGCCATTTTGTATGTAAAAATCGTCTGCATAAGTGTATATTTCATAGAATATTTTTTCTTTTTTACTTTTATAAAAATATATTTATGTTGGCTTTTTTTTTTACAGACCACGTATTTTTTTTTTTTTTAAATTGATCGAATTAAGTAAGCATCAAAAGTTAGTTTGTGTCCGTGTACAATTTGTAAAAGTACGTGTATATCTCATATAATATTTTTTTGTTTTTGTAAAACTGTATAGAGTATTATTTCTGCAATCAAGGAAAGATAGAAGGACTTATTTGTTTATTCGAAAAATTAGATTGCCTGGCAGTATTCCATTTAGAGCATGTACTGGTCAATCACTTGTTCGACAACTTTTTCGGAGAAGGAGGAAGTACGTTGGGGGGGGGGGGTTGCTACTGACCATCACCATTTTGTATGCAAGAATCGTCTGCGTAAGTATATATTTCATAGAATATATTTACTTTTATAAAAATATATATTTATGTTGGCGTTTTTTTCCTCCTGCAACACGGACCACATATTTTTTTTGTTGAAATTGATCAAAATAATTAAGTGTCAAAAGTTAGCTTGCGTCCGTGTAGAATTCATAAATACGTGTTTATCTCATGTAATATTTTTTATTTGTCTTTGTAAAACTGTATTGAGTATTATTTCTGCAACCAAGGAAAAATAGGATGACTTTTCACATCCGTATCAAAGCATTGCTAACTTTATAATGTTTTTCTAATATTTGATGTTGCCAAAATAACAACATTAAAAAGTTAGCAGTGTATTGATACGAATGTGAAAAGTCCTCCTATCTTTCCTTGGTTGCAGGAAAAATACCCAAGTACCAATCTTTTTAATTTTTTTATATAAATACTTTATAATGCAATAGAATTTGTGTTTTAGAATAGGACTGTTTGTGTTCTAGAATAATGATCTGTTTTGTTTGTATTCAATAATTCGAGATCCAAGCAATTTTATATCTATTTTTTCATCTCTAATTATTTTCTTTTTTTACATAAATATAATATTTTGTTGCAACTAATGCTTATAAAGAAAAATCAAATTTATCTTATTGTCATATTTGTTGCTCTAAACAATATTTTAATTATCTGTTTTATCTGTATGTATCATATATCTTTATCATCTACATATGGTAATCATATTTCATTTTTGCAATCTATGCGTATTTTTTCTACTTTTCATACAAATATATTTTTTGTAAGTTATGCCCTTAATCATATTTATTATAAGAATCGACCCTTTCCTAAAATAAAACCATCTATCTAGTAAGTTATAAGTATTACCCCAAGGGCAAATGAAAGGTAGGATAGATAATAAGGTGCATCAGTATTATGATTATTACTATGTGCAAAATATGATATACATACAAGAAAAAAACTTTTTAGTTTTTCATCCTCGCTCTCTTCTTTCCTCTTTTATATGATATATAATTTTTTATGCAATTATTTCAAAATTAATTTTATTTGTTGATAAATTACAATTTATTAAAGTTCTCTTTAAATAATATTTGATATATAATGCATATCTATGCGGTATTCAAGGTAAAACAAGAAATATGTATGTATGTGCTACAATGATGAATGAAAAATACTTAATGTGTAGAACAAAAATAATAACTTTGGACAATGATTATGAATAATAATTATGTATAATGATTGTGTATAATGATTATATACAATAACTCGAGGTAAAGACATATATAATAATAAAACAGATATGAAATAAAATAACAATGTTGTTAAGCCATAAAGTTGCATTTCTGGTTTTATATGGCCAGAGAACTGTAAACAATTCCATGTATGGTGTGATATGTAAAAAAATCCATCTATGGCAAGAAAGATGTGAAAAATTCCATATATGGTAAGGTATGCAAAAACACCATATATGGTAAAGTATATAAATATTCCAGAAGTCTTAAGTAGTATGTAAATTTCCAAAACCCAGTATATAAATTCTAGTAATAAAATAATGCAGAGACTCCTGCTTCTGAAAGTTAAAAAGCATGACTAAGGGTTATTATGTGCAGGTCACTAAGAACTTTTATTATTTTTATATGCCTTAAATGGGTTATGTAAACTTGAAAATATTCTCATATGTTATTTAAATTATTAGTTTACCATCTTAATGTATGACTTTGTCAATTACTTGTGGCTTTCAGACACAGCAAATTTGCACAGTCATCATAATTTTCAAATCACAAGTAATTGCCTTAACAGAAACTGTGGCAGTCATGACTGGATTTGAACTCAAGGAAAATGTAATGTGAATTCACTACAGATAATCCAAGTAATTGGCCACTGTATGTTCAGATGATAAAAAATTACATTAAATAGTATTACCAATAAAATTGTAAAAGTAACTTCTTTACTTTGCTTTGCTGCCCAAAGGGCAATCGAGATAATTAACAAACTGTGCAAAAACGATTTTCTAGTGTCATAGCAACATGACGAGGTTGCAACAAATCTAAATGATTATTTCAACCTGCAACCCTCCACGTTTATTGCTTGATTAAATTTTAGGGGCAGAAGGGAAGGGAAAAATGAAAAAATAAAAGATTATGACATGGGCGTAAGAGAGATGGCAAAACCATGCATTTATGACAAATACTTAGAGAAAGCTCTTATCAAGCAACTATTACATAGGCTATTAGATAATACATTTATTAGCAGCAAAAGACTTAATCTATGAAGAAACAATCAGGTGTAAAAAATATGTAATCAATTTTATAATAGGCTTAATCATATATTAATATGAAATCACTTATGTAGTAGACCCTCTATAGAATAAAGAATAAACTTTTCTCTGCCACACATTAAATGTGTCTCATGCTTATGACTAAAATATAAATTTATTTTTATAACGGGGTGATATTTGCATCACATATAATCATAGTAATGTTTTTTTAATTAGTTACATTAATAAAGTAACTTGTTTATCTTTCATTTGCCATCAAGTTGTTAAGTAACTTTCATATCTTGTCAGTGCTGAAAATTTGATCAACCTCTCTCATGATCTATAAATATTTATATATAAATAATCGACAGAATAAATGAGTTTGAATGGATTCCTTAATAACCAAAGATTGAACACTTACAATTGAATATTCAAATATGGTTTTTCTTTTTTAATTATATGATGTCAGACAGCACTTTTAAATATATTGAAAACATATGCAAATCTAGATACAAAGATCAAACACCATCTTAAAATATGAATTGGCTATGCCTTCAGACTAGACAATATATATTGTAATTAGACTGGGGTTTCCATTCCCTCAGATGATTGATTTATTTCCTGATGAGTACATTATAGGAAGGAATGAATGATGGTGTTACCCAATGCTAATGTTACCCCCTTAAAATAATATTTCCTGCTCATCAGCATTAAAGAGGCTGCATCTAGAAATTTATCTGTTTGGTTTCCCAAATGGTACCATTAGAGTTCTAAATTACTACAACCTTACTCATCCAGATCAGGTTATGCTGAACATAGCTCAGGAAACATGAGATTCCTGTGAACAAGTATACTAGAAAATGGATGACATGAAATGAATTTGATCAGATATATTATTTTACATAACTACAATTTATTTAAATAACAGTGTTTGGATAACACTCCTTCTAATAGTTCATTGCAGTTCACATTCCATAGATCAGTGAGCCCATTTCATCAGTAAATTCTCTGATGCTTGGTCCCATCATTGATGATCATACAGTGTCCATATATTCCATCATCCTGTTCTGCCAGCATTCATATAGTAGGGATTTATTAGATATCCATGCGTACATCATGAATACCTCCCTTATAATTTCTCAAGTTTAAATTCTACTATAAGTTTATATTCTTCTCATACGTGAATATTCATAGACATGTATATTAATTCACTATTGCAATATACTCCTAGGTAAGTTTGATTTATATTTGGATTAATCCTTTTCATATAATTATTGAGTAGCCAATAATTATATTCAAATTTATTCACATATTTAATTCATGTATATAGATGCATATTTAATTCATGTATATAGATGGATATTTAATTCCTATATGTAGATGCATATTCAATACATGTATCTAGATGGATATTTAATTCCTCTATGTAGATGTATATTTAATTCACGTATATAGATGCATATTAAATTTCTGTATGTAAATGCATATTCAATTCATGTATATAGTTACATATTTAATTTCTTTATGTAAGTACATATTCAATTCATGTATATAGAATAGTAACTCTTTCTTGGTTAAACATAATAAATTTACAGAAATTGGGGTATATCTATTTTAAATTAAATTCTTAATTTATAATTTCTACATTTCATTTAGCAAGTTGAAGTTTAACAATTTGACATATATTTCTGATACTCTTTATTATAAAGCTTTAACTTCGAAACAATGTTATATGTTTTATTACTTTAAAAAAAAAAATCAGTGAATTCATTATTGCGTTTCGCTTTCTGTCAACGTATTTTAATTTACCTTTTTTTAAAAAAATTTTAATCACAATAATGGCAGTTATATTATTCTATAAGAAATTATTTTAGTACATAATATTTTATCATTTTGTTGAATTAATCATTTTAAATAACCACTTTTCATTTTATCTTTCTGAAATGCTTTTCTTACAGCATTTTCATAAATACCTTTACATATTTCAAATGTTACCTAGGGTTTTCTTATCTTTAAATTTAGCTGTTGGAGTTAAAATTCACATTAAAAAGGGATTTTTCTTAGAACTTAATGGTATATATTTTTTTGGGTGATCACTTAGGCATGTTTTTTTATCTTCATGATTTCTTCACGGTGTGGGAAGAGAGAGCAAGCTATTCTTTTTAGCCAAACATTCTAGCACTTTCCATGTTGATAATTTGCTTCTTCATATTGCAGTTTTACAGTAACCACCGATATCTCCTACTAACTGCTGTACTTCTTTGACTAGTTACTGGATACCATGGCTCCAAACTTAGTTGGTCCAATTATTTAAAATCTTTGTTGTAGACTGACTAAATACTGAAATGCTATTTACTGCAAAGTAACTATTACAATCAATCAACTGCAACTCTTGGAATTGATTGACTGCTCACTTTTTATACTTCAACTTCCTGGGATTTATCATGTTTTTTATCTTACCCATGCTTACCAACATGTTTTTTCAAAAACATGTTGACTTCTTTTGCCTAAGGCAAGAAAGTGATATCTTTTTTTCTTTAATAAACTAATTACAGCATTTCTATGGTAATTCATAAACATTCAGATTTAATGAAAAAATATTAAATTGGTAACATTTGAAACCATAGATTTTTAATGATAAAAATTTGTTAATTAAATATAACATTTACATTTTGAATATTGATTTTCCTCTTCTTTTTTTTCAGGGCAAGTAAATTTACACATTTTGTTTTTATAACTGCATCAGCTTTCTTTTTTTAAATCAAACCATTTAAAGTAGGAAGGGGATGGGTAACTTCAGGATAATTGAAACATGTCTGTTTTATTATCCCTCACTAAATTTTGGGATGAACTTTCTTTAAAACACAATTTCATTCCACAAACTATAAAATTCAGTACTAACAATAGTGTTTCTGTTTGGTTAGATGTTGCTGATGAAGTAGGTAAGATCAGATGGTAAAAAGTGAATATGTGAATTGCAGCTCCCAATGTCAGAATAAGTATATACTTAAGCATGGACACATGAGAAAATACACAAATTTAAGCACTACCACTCCTGTAAGTAGAGAGACCATCTAACTATAAATAGTAGTCAGAGAATACTTTTGACAGTGGGCCAGCCCTGCTCATCACTATGTGAGTCTTAGGGGCTTATATATTCCTATACCCCTATTCCCCTTCTGACCTCCATCGCTAGGTCTGGATAGTGCTGAGAATATACTTCAAACCATCATGAACACAATGTATTCAAGCAACCTTACGCAAATTTAAGCACTACCACTCCTGTAAGTAGAGAGACCATCTAACTATAAATAGTAGTCAGAGAATACTTTTGACAGTGGGCCAGCCCTGCTCATCACTATGTGAGTCTTAGGGGCTTATATATTCATATACCCCTATTCCTCTTCTGACCTCCATTGCTAGGTCTGGATAGTGCTGAGAATATACTTCAAACCATCATGAACACAATGTATTCAAGCAACCTTACTCAATTATCCACCCACCATTAACATGAAAAGCACAAATTCACACATCACTACAATCACACTCAAGAACTTCCATCAGATATTTCCACAAAGGCTCACAACAGCCTTATATTTGATCTGCTGTTAGTTTTAAAGATGGGGTTGTTTTCATTTGTTGCTGATCATCTTTTGGATCTCTTCCTTTTTGCTTTTATTCTTTACTAGGAAGGCTCTTTTCAGTTTCTGTGATCATCATTTTTGTCCTTGCTCTAATTACGATCTACATTTTAATGAGTAAGATATATGTGATATATTATACACAAATAAAATAAGAACATAAAGTAAACAAGTAAATGAATGAAATACAATAATAAGTAAATAATTGGCTATTGAGTATATTTGGTTAAGTACTTTTGAAGGAATCCCTTCATTATCAAAGCTGTGTGTAAAGTGAATTGTAGAGTAAAACTGTTGCTAAGAGAAATGCAAAGGGTATGCAAATTATGTTTGCCATTTTTTGGAAAACTTGCAATTTACTTCTTTCTAGTGATATTTTACTATTTGACAATTTTATTATTGATTTCTTTTATTTATCTAACTTTAGTAATCTTCCCCTATCTCCATACCATGATTTAGCTCCAACTTCTCTATTATGCCTAATTTATTCCATGTATATCATTCATTTTATTTAGCACTCTCAATTTCCTCTTATTAATTTTATTTCACATCCTTACACTGTGTGCACTGTTCACAATTGACAGAAT
Source organism: Epiperipatus broadwayi (assembly GCA_028023455.1). Classification (NCBI taxonomy): domain Eukaryota; kingdom Metazoa; phylum Onychophora; class Udeonychophora; order Euonychophora; family Peripatidae; genus Epiperipatus; species Epiperipatus broadwayi. The sequence goes on along the minus strand of JAQFVV010000664.1, from coordinate 69,894 downwards.
CATTATTTTCTTCTGCCTTCCATATTTTTTCATATTTGTCTGTTTTTTTTTCCTTTAGATTTTTATGACTATGGGCAGGCTAGCTAGATTGGGCCTCACAATTAGAGTGACAAATGTAATTGGATTGGGGATTCCATCCTCTATGATGGTTGATTTATTTCTTGATGAGCCCATTGTAGGAAAGAAAGAATGGTTGGTGTTACCCAATGCCGACATTACCCCCCCCCCCCATACAACAATATTTCCTGCTTATCAGAGAGTCTAGCATTAAAGAGACTGAAAACATCTAGAAAATTTATCTGTTTGGTTTTCCAAATGGTGCCACTAGAGTTCCAGCTTACTACAACCTCACTCACCCAGATCAGGTTATGCTGAACATAACTCAGGAAACATGAGATGCCTGTGAACAAGTACACTAGAAAATGGATGTCATGAAACGAAACTGATCAGGTATATTATTTTACGTAACCACAATTTATTTAAATAACATCATATGGTTAACACTTTTTTTAATAGTTTATTGCAGTTCAGCCTCTATAGATCAATTAGCCCATTTTATTGGTAGCTTCTCTGATGCTTAGTTTCATCATTGATGATCATACAGTGTCCATCATTTATATTCCATCATCTTGTTCTGCCAGAATTCACATAATAGTGATTTATTTAGCTATCCATGTGTACATCATGGATACCTCCCTTATAATTTCTCAAGTTTAAATTCTCCTTCTGTCAGTTTATATTCTCATCATATGTTTATATTTGTAGACATGTCTATTAATTTTCTATTGCAATATAGCTCTTAGGTAATTTTGATTTATATTTGGATTAATCCTTTTTATCTAATCATTCAATAGCCTATAATTATATATATATATTAGGTGTCATAGAATCGGCCAGAACACGAACCCACAACCCAGGCAACTGCCTGCAAGACAGTCGCGCTGACCTCTCGACCACCAATGCAAGACGCCTATAATTATAATTATATTTGAATATATACACATATTTAATTCATGTATAATGGATGTATATTTAATTCATGTATATAGATGCATATTTAATTCCTGTATGTATATGCATATTTAATTCATGTACATGGACACATATTTAATTCCTGTATGTAGACACATATTCAATTCATGTCTATAGAATAGCAACTCTTTCTTGGTTAAACATAACGCATTTACCCAAATCAGGGTATATCTATTGTAAATTAAATCCTTACATTATAATTTCTTCATTTCATTTAGCAAGTCGAACTTTAACAATTTGATATATATTTCTTATGCTCTTTATTATAAAGTTTAACTTTGAATCAATATTATAAGTTTTATCACTTTAAAAAAATAGTGAATTCATTATTGTATTTAGCCATTTCTGTCAATGTATTTCAATTTACCTTTTTTTCTTTTTTAGTTTTAATCACAATTATAACAATTATATTATTCTATAAGAAATTATTTTTGTACATAACATTTTATCATTTGTTGAATTAATCATTTTAAATAACCACATTTCATTTTATATTTCCAAAATGCTTTTCTTACAGCATTTTTATAAAACCTTTAAATATTTCAAATGTTATCTAGAGTTTTCTTACCTTTAAATTTAGCTGTTGGTGATTCACATTAAAAGTGATTTGTCTTAGAGCTGAATGGTATATATTTTATTTGGTGGTCACTTAGGCATGTTTTTTTATCTTCATGATTTCTTTATGGTGTGGGAAGAGAGAGCAAGCTATTCTTTTTAGCCAAACATTCTAGCACTTTCCATGTTGACAATTTGCTTTTTCATATTGCAGTTTTATAGTAACCATGTGGGTTTCTCCTACTAACTGTTGCATTTCTTTGACTAATTACTGGTCACAATGGCTCCAAACTTAGTTGGTCTGATTATTTAAAATCTTCACTGTAAACTAACTAAATACTGAGCTGCTATTTACTGTAAAGCAACTGTTACAATCAACTGCAACTCTCAGAATTGATTGATTGCTCGCTTTTTATACTCCAACTTTCCAGGATTTTTTATCAACTTTTTTATCTCAACCACACTTACCAACATGTTTTTCAAAAACATGTTGACTTCTTTTGCATAAGACAAGAAAGTCACACTATCTTTTTTTTTAATAAACTAATTACAGTAATTCATAAACATTCAGCTTTAATGAAAAAATATTATATTGGTAACATTTGAAATCACAGATTTTTAATGATAAAAATTCTTTAATTAAATGTGTAATTTAATTTCTAATTGTGCATTTTAAATAATGATTTTTCTCTCCTTTTTTCCCGATGACTTAAATTTACACATTTTGTTTTTATAACTGCATCAGCTTTCTTTTTTTTAAATCAAACCATTTTAAAATGGGAAGGGGGGGAAGATCATTTCAGGATATATAAAACAATGTGTCTGTTTCTATATATATATATATATATATATATATATATATATATATATATATATATATATATATATATATATATATATATATATATATATATATATATGAATAATAACATGAGTGCATGTGATAAATAATAAAAGTGTTTTTTATCACAAATTCTTATAATTTGTTTAATAAAAATGCAGCAATATAAAAATATGTAAAATATGGAATTTCAATATTATTATATTAAAAAAGAAATATTAAACAATTATATTTTAGTCATAAATATGAGACACACACCTTGAAAATCTATTTGACAACATTTTTCAGAAAAAAATGATTACAATTTTTAACTATGCTGAATATAATCATTTAAATGTATGTTTCAACATTTAGACTATAAAATAAAATAACTGAAATCTGCTTACTATCAATATAATTCAAATTTGTTTTTATTTGTGATTGATAATGTTGGAATTTAGTATAATAATGAAGGAGGTTTCTCTAAAAGTTGATCTATGAGCTTTGTATTACATTAGTTTACAAATAACAATTTAAAAATTGCATAACATCTTATATCTTAATGAAGTAATGATATGATAAAAAAATTTAAATGCACTTAATCATAAAATAAAATGAGTGTGACCAAATGTTATACATGATGAGTATAAAAAGTAAGAGAATACATACCAATATTAAAAATAAATAATGTAGAAAGGATGACTAATACAATATATTATATATTAAAAGGAATATTTATTAAAATTTGCACCTGAATTTTATTTGAACATCACTATTAATATATAATCCTTTACACATGATTGAATAATTGAAATCTTAATATACAAATAATATATCACTTAATGAATTTGATATGCAAAGATATTTTGAATAAGGAAATCATCATTTCAATTATCATCCTGGTACTCTTGTTCTAGCTACTTTCATGATATTATATATATATATATATATATATATATAATCATAGAGAAATATATATATATATATATATATATATATATAATCATAGAGAAATATTTTTGATTATACACCTGGGTCTCGTTTTATGCGGATTATTTTAATGCGATTTTGAAGTTATGCGATTCTTGTTTCTTCTTAATATTTTTCACATTTCACTATATTTATTAGATATCAAGAAATTTAAATTATTAATAACTTATTTTGACTTGAAATACTTTTTTTCTTTTTCAAAAATATAATGTTATATTAGCAGCTAACATGAATATGGCCTGAAGCTATATTTAGAATAAATAACCTACTTATACCAATGAGTAAATAATAATAATAGATTTATACTTACATATAAAAATATTGCAATAAATATTCAAAATTTTTAACTTTTAAAATGTATTTTGTTAGGTATAACAGAAATAATGTAGATTTTTAAAATAAATAACAAAGATTTTATTGATCTTATAAACTGAAAATAATATTTTTAATGATAATGCATAATCTTTTTATTTTGATTATGATTCTCATTTTTTTAATATAGAAACAAAATGTGAACATTTAAAATTTATTTCAGTAGTAAAAATCAGTTGTCAATAGAAAACCATTGACACAGCACAAGACTGAAATTGGCACTAGTTGTGTAAATGGGATGGAGAAGAATATGGTAAAAATTAGAGTGGGGAATGGAAAATAAAGTGGCTAACAAGTTTCTCTGGGCATAATTGCTGAGAGATTCTTGACTTCATTCAAGAAGCTACATCACATCACATCGATGAATCTGATTTCTTACCAATTTACAAACAAATGGCACATTCAAAAATAGCGATAATGATTAAAATACATATGAAAAAATGTCAAATTAAATACTGTAGTTAATAAAAAAAAGTAAAAAAAAGTTTGTCTTGTACCAATTTTTTTCAAATATTTGAGATTTTTTATTTGTCATACTTTATTTCCTTATTTTTTTAAGGCAAATTTTAAAGTAATTTTTTCTTGTTGTTTTGCTTTTATGCGAATTCTGAAAATTACAGACCCTATCCCCCATTTTTCAAGGTAAATTAAGTCTATTTTTGTGCGATTTTTTTTAATGCAGGTTTTCTGTGGAAACTATCTACCGCATAAAATGAGACCCAGGTGTATTTATAATCATTATCAAGTTGATTCAAATTTCAAAATGGAATCATCTACTACTAACCAGAAATATTTTGAAATTTAAATTGAGTTGATAATGATAAAAAATATAATCAAAAATATTTCTCTATGATTTTTTATTTATATTATAAGTCGTTTACCGTTATTTGGAATATACTTAAGTTTTGTTATTGTGTTATTAATATTAGCAGACATTTTAGTTTGTTTTAATATATATATATGTTGTAATCCAACAATAAGGTCGTTAGTCAGGGATTGATCCAAGGTTACATGCACAAGCACCATATGACATGAATTTGAAAAATAAACCTTAGAATATGTGTCCTCATGTAGACAATACCACGGCTAAATATAATTATTAAAATATAAAGTTCTTTTATAATTCAAAATATTTTATCTTATTTCAAATATAGATTCTTTTCAATCTTAAATATCTTAAATATAAGTTCTTTTGCACATTTAAAATATCACATCTTATGTTTTAAAATATCTTAATCTCAAATATGACTTCTTTCTTATACAAGTTTAAAATATCTTAATCTCAGTTTTTAAAAACATATTTATCCCAAATGTAGGTTCTTTTAAAAATTTAGAATATCTTGATCTCAGGATTTAAAATTTAAAATAAAATGTTAATGGTAATACCTTTAACTTCTTAACAAAAATATTATTATGTAAACTAAACATGGAACATTTGACATTTCTTTTAGTTTATTTTGAAATCTTAGTATTTTAAGAAAGTAGTAATGAAATTATATAATAATAACAGAGGATTCAAATATTTAATTAATATAATTGATAACTATAAAAACATTTCTAAACATTTTACAATTATTTAAATAGCATGATTTCACATCTACTGATCATAAAATATAGAAACCTTATATTTTCTGATGCAAATTTGAATAAAAATATCAATAGCATGCAAAAGGCACTAAGGTTATCTTTTATGCTCCCAACTACACAAGCAGTGCATTTGAAATGAGATAAATAATATAACATTTATCTTCTAAGAATGCAGGTAAAATAATTAAATAATTATTAAGCAAAATGAATGTATAAACACTATGTGACCATTGAAATGTACTATTAAAATAATTATTAATGCAAATCTTATTAAGTAGATTTTCTGATAAATAGATGTGCTTATGCAATAAAACAAAAACATATTTAATTAATAATAAAATATTTATTTATGACATATAATAATCCATATAATAAAAATTATTTATTTATAATATTATTTCTTTAAAATTTACGATCGATAATTTACAGATAATATTAACCAATACACTGGTGTACCTTTGTTAAAATCATTTCTACAATTATATCATATAAGTTATATTCTACTACCCAATAGTTTTCTTATTTACCAAATACAATTTTTATTTCCAAGCCCAGTACCCATAATAAAAAACAGTATACATCTATGTCTTTGTCCAGGCTACTAGGAGATATTATACATTTTATTTAATCAAAAATAGTAATAAAAATTAGTGCAGAAATGCTTAATAAATATTAATAGAATAGCAACAAAATTATGCAATTTAAAACATTTATAACATTAACAATGAAGTCAAGCATTGGTGGTCGAGTTGTCCCGGGTTAGTGGGTTCACTTCCTGGCTGATGCTATGACACATGAGAAAAAAAACACCTATGATGGGGCAAGGAAATAATTATGCTTGACACTGATAATATACTTGAAGGTAAAAAATGTTAGTGGAGCTAATAATAAATTACAAAGCTGAACATGCCTGTGGATATACATCAAAATATATTTGACTAGTGAAATTCTAGGCATAGTGAACAAGGGAAATATGAACAAGCAAAATATAATTGAGCACCCAGTACTATGTGAAGGCAGTGCTGATGAATGAATGAACCACACACTCTCATGGAGAGGCTAAATACACATAAAATGAGTATAACACCCACTTCAAATTGCCTTAAAAATGCTACCAGTAATAAAAGGCAGGGAACTAATAATATTATTAAACATATGAATACACATACAAAAGGCACATAATTCATTCACTAAATTTAAGATTATATGTATACTGACAAAATGTATTATTGTATAATGGTGACAACACATTATGTATAAACTGTTCAAAATTTTCATACACATATTGATACGTTTAATACTTTCATTCATGAAATACTTTTCATAATATACCCCAAAAAGGCTGTTATACCTCTGGATACAATTATTTATAATTTTAAATATTTGGAAAAATTCTGTATAATAAAACCAGCACATAAAAAGAAAACCTATTGTATATCTTAGCAAATCAACCTCTGGAACACTGTACATATTTATAATTAATAATAATCATAATATAATACCTATAAGGTATGGCTGTAGTAATTCTAATATATATATATATATATATATATATATATATATATATATATATATATATATATATATATATATATATATGGTAATTATAATATCATTTTAGAGATTAAGTTTACTTCCTTTTCATAAGGAACACTATCACTTTTTCAGTCCTTTTGTTTTCTTGAAGTGATATATGAACACATTGTTCTTTGCTAAAGTAGAATAGATACACATATATATGCAGAAATATGTTGGAGAAAAAGTTTGCAATAATTTCACAAATGTAAAATAATAGGAGCTGACAGCAAATCATTTTAATGGCAAACAGTTTATTTCAAAATGCATTTCTTAATAGCAATAAAAATTAGAGCAATGAACAGAATAATAATTCTTTATATAAAATTGCTCTTTATGAAGTTTTATTATTACAAGTCAACTGCAGTAAATTATATTTATCTCTTTTTAAAATATAATCACAATATACTTACAACAACCAGCAATTTAAAAGCAAACTATTCATATAAATATATGAATAAATCTTATTAATTAATTAAAAGTTAGTTAAAACATGCTGGAGATAGTTTAATAGCAAAGTTCAGAATTTAACTAACATTATATAACAATGAAAAAATACTCTTCCTTACATTACTTCTTTTGGCTTCTTAAAAACATTAGAATTTTTAAAAATATCTTTTAGAATTATTGTTTGATAAATCAGTTGAATCTATGCTTTTAGGAGAAACACTGCATGGATAACTTACTGGTTCCTTACTCTATCATGAAGATGGTAAAAAATAAAACTTTAAACTTTAAAAGTGACTTAAAAATAACTAGTCAAATAAAAACCAAAATATTTACTTCAAATTTGAAGTGAAGATTAGATGCAATGTGAAGAAATAGTGCACATTTTTTAAGTATGTCTAATTTTATACTAGTGTGTGTTTTCTCTCCACTCTATAGTTATGCATTATAATATTTACATTAATAGTCATTATTGATTTTTAATTGCATTTTACATACAGACAACTTAATCATGTGACCCCATAAATGATAAATGAACTTTTTAGTGATTTTTTAGCAATTCTAAATAATTATAAAATCAATTATTTAGTAAAATTATTAATTATTTTCAAATTAAACATTCTTTTTATTAAATATAACATTCTCAATTTATTTGACACTTTATTTTATTTTAAGAAAACCTTTTAACATTATAATAGATGCACCCAATTTTAAAAATACACTTATTTTAATAAATCTTTTTAATTCTCAATATTTCACATGCATGCTCCAAACACCCACACACATACATGCTCATTAAATATAACTATTTCTTAATGCAATGAAATTAAATTAGTTGTTGACACATTTAAAATAAATTAAAAATTAACAATAATTTCAGTTATTTATATTTACTATTTTAAAATTTTAATTTTAAATACTTTCATATAAATTGATGTTTAATAAAGCATGTTATTTTTAAAAATTATTTATTTTAAAAATCAATAATTAAAAATCCTAATAATGTTAGCTAATCATTTCAGACAGTATAAAACAATTTTATCTATATCTATTTGAAATATATTAAGGTCTAGATTAACATCTAGTTTAACTATTAATATTCTTTTGAATAATATTAAATAATCTAAGATAACCTGTTAAATAACAGCTAACTAATTAGTCTAACTGAATTATTTTAACTCATACTATTGAAACATAATTTAAGATTTCTATTATGATAGTATAAAGAAATTTACTTATTATAAACATATAAAAAATTTTAATGCTTTAAAACATATATCTAACCTAAAGGATTAAATACATAGTTACAATATATGTATATTGTAATGGTACATGTTTAGGAATGAGGGAGAATGAATAAGTTGGCTTTTTAAATGATAGTGTGTATGAAAATTTCCTTATTCAAATGATCTTGTACAAAATGTGTTTTTTAAAATAATAACTAAATGGGGAACATGTAACTTTACCAGTTATGTGTCAAACTGTAATGGTAATTAATATGGGAATATGCTATTCCTTGAAATCATATCCTACATATAAACAAATCAATTCTTAATAATAGTGAAAGGAATATGTCAAATTTTTATTATCCTCTATATTTTAATTGCTTACTCTTAGGGTTAGCTTTAAAATTCATTAATGAGACTTGGTCAATTGCTAAATATAAAATAGAAACAAAGTGAATATTTTATTAAATCTAAACTATATTTACTAGCTCTACAAATTTGAGATTGATTGAAAACAAAATAGCAAATTATTTATTAGTGACCCCATCAACATAGTATTCAATCATAAAAATATTCACGAAATCATTACTAATTTTTACAATAAAATCTCTCATCTTACAATTGCTTTCCCCAGTGATAAAAATGGTCTAATTGCTCCTATGTCTCAAAAGTCATGAATCATGCTTAAAACATTTGTTTCAATAAATGCAACATGACTTTTCATTTCCCTCCATCTCTTAACAAACTTTTAAATAACTCAAAGGATAAAATGTTCAAAGAGGCTTCACATCAAATTGTTTAAAAGATCAACTGCTCTGCCCCTATTTGTTTAAAGGTATAGTATGAGAAAATCTTTGCCAACTTGGCTACTGGACTTATTCAATGCAATTATCTGTATAAATGTGCTAAAAAAACACTAAAAATTCTTTTCTTTTCATTGATTATGAGTTGATGTCAGGTCATAATTTTGGTCTTTTCCACATCTGATATTGTTTGTTCAGAGCACAATGATAGAAAGAGAAAGGTAAAGGAAGATTTGTCAATCACAAAAGATATCTATGCCATTAATAAAAAAGACTCCAGCACTCCTCTAAGAAATGATGTTTGTAGTCACTTCACTTCTCCTTAGTATGCAAATTCATTTCTAAATATTCATTTGCATCCAATTTAGTATTCAAAACTTATGCTATGATTATGATACTATATGGTTTTGAAAGTACTTAGCCTTTAAATAAATTTTTTCATATTCAAAACCCAAATCTGTTTAGTCATTAAATGTTTTAACGTATGTTTTTTTATTACATTATCAAAGTTCTACAGATTTGAATTTTTCCAAAATTTTGCTTTATTTTTTAAATCAGTCATGGAACAAGATGAAAGATATTGCACTATGCTCAACATCTGTATCAACATTATCAAAACATCTTCCTAAGGAATTGTCTTCAATTTATTGCCTTTCCTAATTGCTGTTATGTCAAAATTAATAAATCTATTTTTCAGTGATATAGGATTACCATAATGCTGTAAATTATCCTATTAAAATCGATTATAAAAAACCTTTCCAATACATACCAAGCTGATAAAATGAGAAAAAGCTATATGGCATGTTATTTTGCACTTCCTGCATCTATTGTCAGAAAGTGCAACAGCATTTCTTTCATGTTAAAAAGGGAATTTTGTAAGAAATTCAATGTTTTAGCCAATAAACAAAAGCCTGCTTACCTTAATCTAAATACTTCCCAAAACTGGGTCAATCTCTCAAACATTGAACTTCTCAACAACACTGCAAAAACTTTAAACTATGGTTTCCAGGTTTGTCAGTGTCAAATGATGCTATCCTGAAATCAAAATTATCATCAAATTTTGAATCCAAATTTAAAGATGACACTGAAAAAGAAATCATTATTGAAAAGCATCGAACATTCTAAAATATTTCCCCCAAGTTAACAATCATCAATGGTCTCATAACATCAATTTTACTAGAAAGTTTATTGCCCAGAAAAACCCAAGTTTGTTCTAAGGAAGACAAAGGTAACAATTTAATTTTTTTAAATAGTCAAGAATTTGATTTTAAAATTAGCCAACAACTCACCATGTTATGTTTCTCTGAAATTTATAATTACGATTTGAAGGCTAGAAAGGATTAGTTTTTCTCTTCAATTTTGAAAAAAAAACCATGATGACAAAGCACTGTCTGGCCATGATTACTTTAAAATAAATCCCTTTTCCATTGTCATCTTTCAATTTTTTTCAAACATCATATTACATAAAAATAACCTGCTTTGTCTTCTCTCTGATTTTGCTCGTTCTACCATGCTGCTAAACTCATCACTTCATGGCTAATTGATGACCTTGGATTTCGTGCATACAGTTTGAAATTCTCATATGACTTCATTGAAAAAATTCAAAATATATCAATTAACCACAGCTGTAAAATTTTCTTCACTCGATGTTAAGGAACAATATAGCTCTGTTCATCACACTCAATCTAGTAATATCATAGATGTACTAATACAACAAATCAATTATAATATCCACAAAAAAACGTCATCGTAGAAAATTTGAATTGTATCAGTAATGAAATTATTGCATCTATCAATCACAAAACTTATAAAATAAACTATAGCTGACCTATGGGGTTTTCTTTCAGTGGAGTCATATGAAGCCTCTACATTTCCAAGTTTGAACACTTAATCATCCCTAAATTTGATCATTCTAATATCTGCTTATACTTTAAATATGTCAAGGAGACCTTCTTATATGCTAATGAGGAAACTATTTGCCAAATACCTATTGAATTGACATCCCCAACCTATCTTACATTGACCATCGAGTCCAAAGACAACAACCTTCATAATTTAAAATTTCTTGACCTGTATCCTTAACATCTTGGACTATAGAATGGTTTTAAAATCCTTTAGCATCAGAGGTACTCTACATATGAACTCCAATACTCCTTACTCTCATAAATATGCAGGCCTAAAATACTTTCTCCATAGCCTCTGCAAATTTGAAGCTGATTCAAAACAAAACATCAAATTATTTATTAGCAACCTCATCATCATAGGATACAATCATAAAAACATTCACACATTTCTTAATAACTTTTATAATAAAATCTCTCATCTTACAACTGCTTCCCCCCAATGGTCTAATCTTTCCTACATCTCAAAAGTTGCAAATAAGCTAAAAAACATTTGTTTCAATAAATACATCATTACTTTTCATTCACTTCCATTTCTTAACAAACTTTTAAATAATTCAAAAGATAAAATTCCCAAAGAAGCTTCACATTAAATTGTTTATAAGATCAACTGATCTGATCCTATTTGTTTAAAGGCATACGACAAGAAACTGATGCCAACTTGGCCACTAGATTCACCCAACACAATTATTTATAAAAACATACTAGAAAAAGCACTGAATATTCTTCTCTTTTCCTTGATCACGAGTTGCTGTCTGATCATAATTTTGACCTTTTTACAGCTGATATTGTTTGTTCAGAATACAATGATAGAAATAGAAAGGTAAAGAAGGCTTTTTCAATCGCCAAAGCTATCCATGCCATTAATAAAAAAAGACTCCACCACTCTCTCTAAAAAAATGACATTTATAGCCCCTTACTTCTCATTAGTATGCAAATTCACTTTTAAATATTCCTTTGAATCTAATTTAATATTCAAAATTTAAATGACTTATAATGACAACTCTCTCTTTTTATTAAGCTATGATTAATATTATATGGTATCGAAAGTCCTTACTTAGCTTTAAATAAATTCTTTCATATACAAAACCCATACCTGTTTAGTCATTAAATGTTTTAACATTTGCTTTTTCATTACATTATTCAACTAAATATAAAGAATTTATTTATTATCTTAATTCATTAATATTAAATAATATAACCGTTTATTGAGGTCTGTACAAGTAATCAGTAGCATTTTAATATTCTCAGGATAAAATAATTATCAAAATCAAGTATTGCAATATGATCCTCACATACAGATAAGCGATGGATTCCAAAATAATAATAAAAATTACACAAAGTCACTTTACATAAAACAATTCGTTTATATGTATTTATGGCATATATATATATTTTCTTTTTTTTAGACTGGCAAACAATACTATAAAATAACAAAGCAAGAACGTCTATTCTGTTTTCTAAATGGCTAAATTGATTTCTATGAAACTCACATTAAGTGATATTTGATAATATATTTGTTTAGATCACATTTATGTTCAAATGTCCTAAGACTAAATAAAGCATAATAATAATACTTGCTAATATCTAAATAGTTGTAGATCAGAGTTTCATTCTTTGGGCAGAATTACACCAACTTTTCAATTCAAAAAACAACAAAATCCTCTTCAGACTGTACTAGATAAATCTATGTTCCACGGAACTACATTTCTCTTTACTGGAATACTCAAATATGAATACTTTTAAAATAATGTGCGTTAAATAAATTTATAATTACAACTTTAAATTATCGTAATAGATTTCTAACTATAAGATCTTTCCATTGACTCATTGTAAATCGAAAGATTTCGCAAGAACTAATGTATAATAGGAATTGTGGACTTAATCAGTGAAGTATTGAATAGCTTCACACTCACAGATCTAACTGCTTCAGCTTCACCTATTTATATAGAAAGTAGGTTGAAATTCCCACCTTCTCTTCCAATGTGTAAGCTTGTGATTAAGACCTGTAGAGGTCCCTACCTTCACATTTTCAAACACATATGCTTTAGGTTTATTGCCTTAGTAAATATTATTTACTTAACAAACAATCTTTAAATATGGCAAGAGCCCTATTATATTTATATAATATTTAACTTTATAAAATTTAATAGGGATATTATCATCACATTATAGTAGTTCTTACAGGTATCTTTTTATAATAAGCAGAATATTATGACTATGTCTTGTATTGTAACATTACAGAAACTGGCTATTTTGAAATCTAAAAACTAAAAATTTTATTGGCTTTAATTTACTTTAATTTTTACAAGCAAATGTATGCTTCAGTTTCATTGGTTGTAAGACATAGAACATAGTCATTATCATATTTCAATAGTCTCATATCAAAGTTTATAAGAAATATAATATTATAAAGCGTTTTGAATAACTTTATAGGTTGATTTTTTTAATAGAGATCTGTAAATTTGTATGAAGAAAATATGTATGCTTTCATTGCTATTCTTATTAAGAAATAAAATTACCAATCATTTAAATCAAAAGAAGTGCTACACACATATAACTAATAATTCAAAAATATAAATAAAAAATAGAATTATAAATACAACATTACATTTTAATTATGTGTAAAATAAACAGTCAATACATTTATATATTGTGTGCATTAAGTGTAATAAAAATGATTTTAGATTTTAATTTAGCAAAGATTGATTTAGTTTGCTAAAAATATTTATTTGATTTATTTATTAAAAATTAATTTAAATGTGTGAAATAAATATGTGAGAATTTTAAGGTTATGATTTATTTATGTTGAATAAAAATACTTGTAAAATTATTTTTTCTTAAAATCTGAAAATGAATTTTGCTTTTTACTGCCTTGTTTTAAAAATCTTAACACTAATATTTTACACAGAGAAAACATGGAATAAGCTCCCAATGCATTGTGGATAATATTATGTCATTTTGATATCATGTGATACTACGGATAAAAGTTAAGATGGTAAAATCCAAGCAGTTTATTTCAAATTCTTATTGCATGTAGCATGTAAACTGGTCCAAAATTTTAAATAATCATTTTGTTTTTATCTACTTGATGGCAGGCTGAGCCTATAGCTAGGCAGTTGCCTTTGCTAGGCATCTGACTTCTCATTGTCCCAGAAATTGGTCCACAACAAATAACCAGGAATCATCATTGATTAATTAATTCTCTACTTTAAAAAGTTTTATTTATTATAGTCAACTGTTATCAAAAATAGATAACTTGAGAATCATAATCTCAATATTGAACAAATTGCCGGATTTTCTTCAATTGAAAAATAATGATAAATAGTGGTTATATTTCGGAAAAATCGTGTTTCTTAATTTATAACAAGACACTGACATATTTTCCATAATCTATTATAAAATAATTATTTTCTTCACTAAAAGAAAGGATATCCACAAGTCTTAAGAATGTGAATTTGATCTCATTTTCAGTTATAAAAGGAAACCTATTTTAAATAACAGTAATTTTTTAACTCAAGTATGCTTATTATAAATTTGTTGCTAAAGAAATTAATTTTGGTTTAAAAAGTGTTCTTATTTGCTATGGATAATAAACTTTGCCTTATCAGTGATATAATGAAAATTATTAATCTAATGGATTAAAGATGGAAAAATGAATAGATTAATTTTATATCTCGAATTAATGAAGTGCTGAGCACTAATTTTTTTGGATAAAATCAGTTGAAGCAATTAAATTACTACTTATAACAAAATATGAATGTGTATCTAATATTTAAGAAATTGAATTAAGGATTATCTGTGTTAAATATGTGAATAATATTCAAAGGATAATGAATTAAAAATATTTAAATGTTACTCCTGAATTGTGGATTCTCCAAATGAATATTAGATATAATAAATAACCAAATTATAAGCAATCTTAAGAATGGATTATCTTGGATTAGTAAGCATACTAAATGGAATTTAATACTTATGATATTTCTAGAAAGAATAATATTAGCGGAATGAAGTGTACAATAAACCGGATGGATTATTTAATAAACGTTCTACAATCTTAGTTAATTAATAGTATAGTTATTTTGTTAATGTAATAAAGTTTATCAAATATTACTATATTCAGATAAAAATAATATTTTATTTAATATTATTATTATTATTGAGATTGAAAAAGATTAAATGTAATTTATTTTAGTATTGGGTTGTACAAATATAAGTAGTTATAAAACTTAGATTAAACGGTTATTGTCAAACATTAATAAAGCTTATCAGTTTTTAATATTTCATCCTCGAAGTTAAGTGGAGTTAATTATCTTTATGTAGATGAGTAAATCTGTAAGGAATATTTTATATATCACTCATACCTGTAAATTAGTCACGTGATCCAAGTTCTAAATGTTTTCGTGTACTTTTTTATCACCTAGATGTGTCAGACGACGTTTTTGATTATTTTTGAAATTCAAAATGGTGGAGATTGCATACTAAAAGAGCACCTACCTAGTGTATAACAAAGCTGCCTAATGATTTAATTATATTTGTATTAGCAGAGTAACACTCCTGATGTTCAAGCTTGCAATTGAATCCAGTAAAGAATCTTAATGCCAAAATAAATGAGCCCAATGTGATAAATTATCATATAGGCCTGTTAAGCAATGATTTGTGCTTCCTTACTTTAGAAGAGTGAAAAATTTTCCAATGTTTATAAATGAAATTGGTAAATAATTAATGGGTTAGTAAAACAAACTACTTAACTACATCCATAAGACACATCTTTTAGGATTATGATTGTTATTATCTTTCAGTATTAAATAGAAAATTATTTTGTGAAATAATAATACAATCTATTCCTATTTAATGTGAGCATCTTTACAACACTATCTGACAACATGCTTGCTACATCGAGTTCAGATTAGTTTAGGAAACAAACAGTTACAAATTTATCACATGTGTAATATAATTTTTTATTATTATTATTTGTTCTTGTTATTGATTTTTATATTATGCAATAAAGTAATTGTTAATTTTAATATTTATCTTTGTTATTCTTAAAGAAATATCATCATTGCACACTCACAATATTAAAGATCATATTTGAAATATAAACGTACGCATAAAACTTATCTGTATTGAATACATTATTATTGTATTACCTCTATCTGAAATGTAAAAATATTGGATAAGATGGTTACATAAAATCCCCTTTACACTGTTGCATTCCTATAATGCACAAACACTCTTAATATCCATGCATTTGTTAGATAACCCTGGGATAAATTTATTAGATAACCCTGAGATAAATTATTTAACCTTTTATTTAAATTTTCTAGCCTTCCTTTTAGAAAACACAGACTAAGTTACTCTTAGTTAATGCTTGAAATAAGAAACAATATTTGTAAAGATTTTATTGTTAAAAAAAATAAGAGTAAGACTACACATATTTTTATAAAGTCCTGGGAAATTAATTTATTATTTTATTAAATGTGAATGATTATTAGAGTCTAGAATAATTATAGCTCATATGGAAATAGATAAAATGTGCATGCATAATAATTGCAAATCAAGCATGATATAGTAAACACACTTTTTCCTTTTTCATTTCAACCACATTTTCCATATTGTTGGTTTCAGTATACTCATATATAAAATTTTATAATAGAAAACCTATCAAATGACTGCAAGTTATACACAAGTAAATGTTTAAATTCGTCTTCATCTTAGCACAAACATTGACACAGGTTCACCAAATGCATTTTTATATTATATGCATATGCTATATGTTAGTTATACATGCACACATTATAATTATTAAAAAAATCTGTTAAAGACCTCCAATCTATCATGAGATACAAAAAATTACAAAAACTAACAAATGTGTATACACTTCAATTTTAAACATTAATTATATTCGATTGATCTGATATTTTTTTAATTTTATTAATAAGACAAACTTATTTGAAAAGTCTTAACTTTAGTTTAATACTATTAATATGGTTAATGAAGTCTTTTATTAATGAAAGTGTGAATTTTTGAATAGTTTAAGTTGCTTTACAAATATTATTTCTGCATGTCATACTGAGATAGACTGATAAAAGTAATGAGAATTATGCTTGATGATAACCATTCACTTGGTGGAAACTAGTACATACAGGCCAAGAGGGATTAAGACCTCTTCTAGTTGGTTTTCTTTACTCACACATTTTTTGATCGATATCCAGTTGAAATAGAATTTTTATTTTTAGATGAATAGATAAAAATTAGCAAGAGCAAAACTTTGCAATCCTTTTGTATGCTAAAAAAGAAGTAAAAGTAAAAAAAAAAACTTTGTACACACTTTTCCTTTATTACATCATTGATTTTCATAGATTTCCAAGGAATATTCAGTTTAACTCTATTGTTAATTCATATGTATATTGATAATAAAGTTGACTTTTTTAACTTTTTCTTCGAGCATTTTACATCATATTATTGATAAAATAATAAAAATAATAATAATAATAATAATAATTAAAAGAAGTATAAACAATTTAAATACAAAATAAATAAATAAATACATATATGTAAATCATAAATATTTTTATTCTCCTTTTTTTAACAAATAAATTCACGTGTATACATTTTAACCTTTCATGTTATTAACATTATTTCTAATGTAATTTTTATGTAATTCCTTTATCTACTCTGTACTTATCACTACCATTGCCATTTTAACAATCATAAATAAATATTAACTTTGGAAGTGTGAAAAAAACCAGGAAAAATAAAAATAAAAAGACAAGCAGAAAAAAATTGAAATGCTTTTTATTAATTAAAACAGGCAAAACTCTCCATACAGTAGCACCACTCAGTGCAAGCCAGAGTAATCAATGAATGCAGGAAGGCTTGTGTATAAAACCTCTATCTAATGCTTAAAATGCAATATCCCCAGACTAGTTTCTAGCTTGTGCCTTTTGTCTGTGAGGAGCCTTAGTTCTGAGAGCACTGCACCTAGATCTTAGAAATCCACAAACTAGAAACTAGTCTGGGGATATTGAATGAGTAGGCCCTAGATAGAAATTTTATGCATAAATCATCTAGCATCCATTGATTACTCTGGTTTGCACTGAGTGGCATTACTGTATGGAGAGTTTTACCTGGTTAATAACAATTATGAGTAAGCATAAGAAATTGTGATCATGTGATGTTTAGTGATGAAGTGTTCTCTACTGTTATACATTAAAAGATATTGTGAGGCACATTGAATAAATATCTATTTAAATGAATATATCTATCCAACAGATTAAGATGTTTATTATCTTTTAATAATAAATTACTCAGAACGTTATGAATATTAAAAGAAAAAAAGTCTGCTTTCTTCTATGCCTCTTCTTTCTTTTTTAAAATTATATATCAATATCATAATCAACTGTGAGGATTGAGCCAGGTCATTCTTTATAATTTCCTTTTCCTAATAAAAAAAATCATCCTCACTAACAATTAGAAACTTCAATATAACTTTTAACTTTATTATATGCAACAAAATAGATATATGAATCCCTTAAGTTAAACATTCCTGCATTTTCTTTTTCATGTTTAACTTGTCAAGAATAACACATTTTTTTATTATCAGCAGATTTAATATAAACAGCCTTTTTCAGTGTTAATTCTTCCCAAATATTTTAAAAAAAAATTTTTTTTGAAAGCATAACATGATGCAAAATGGCATATAAGATGCAAACATTTGCGATCTGTTGTGAACAATAGTTGATCTTCCACTTCAGTCAAAAGATAATTATTGTGCAGCATTTAATCATCATTAACTCAAATTATCTTTTAATTCACTTGAGAAATATTGTAACAGATCTATGAGGACAGGTTTGATTTAAACCAATGCTAATCACTTCTGATACAGTAGTCTAAGGCTTTGGGGGTTGTATGTCATCCCTTCAGCCCATCTGCTGTATTAATCATGTAAGCATTCTTCCCAACTCTTTTCTCAATCCTGTAATGTTCCTCATAGATGTTGAAAAACTTTTTGTATATCCTGTGTATGAGTAATCAATTCAATTTTAACTCATGAACTAACTTATTAACTAACATTAATTTGCCTTTGAAATTTAGAATCAACAAGTTATTTTATTAATTTGAAAATATGTACATTTTATTCTAGCAAATGCATAAGAATAACAAATTGTTTTAACTATAATAACTCAATAAACAAGCATTTTACAGAGTCCCTTAACATCCTTTCATAATAATAACAAGCTTGATGATATAGATAATTTCTTTAAAATGAATGAAGATTGTTAATGTGAAGTTTATAATTTCAAATTTGATCCTGACTGGATTAACGACTCATACTTGACATATTTTGTAACATATGGTCAATAGAAATTTTAAAAAATCATATTAACATAAATTAAACATCTTGTGTTTGCTCTACTATCACTGGCTATGGAATGACAAGAGCTAAACCTATCCACAATGTTTTGCCTTTCAAATAATTTTCTATAATTACACATACCCATATAAAAGTCTCTTATATTTAAACAACAGAAATATACACTATTTGCAAACTTCTTATGAAAGCCTACTTCATGCATTTTCATCAGCCTTAAAATTTCTCTTATCAAAACTTTGCAAAAAAACAAAACAAAACTATGTATGCACTTTTTCTTTATTGCATAATTAATTTCCATAGTATTTTAGATTCACGGCCCCCTGAATATTCAGTTTAACTCTATTGTTAATTTAAGCTATGTTGACAATAAAGTTTTTTATTTTCATTTTTTTAATTTGAACATTTTACTTTGTAATATTGCTGAAAAAAATAAAAATACAGATAATTAAAAAGAAATATAAACAGTTTAAATACAAAAATAAAAGTAAATACACATATGTAAATCACAACTCTTTTTCTCTCGCCCCCCCCCCTTTAATAAATAAATTCACATGTATACATTTTAATCTTTTATGTTATCAACATTATTTCTAATGTAATTTTCATATAATTCCTTTATCTACTTTGTATTTATCAGTACCAAAGCCACTTTAACAATTACAAATAAATATTAACATTGGAAGTATGAAAGAAACAAGGAAAGAATAATACTATTGGAGATCATCTATTTTTTCATATGTATGAGGTCATGTTTATCTGTTATATAAAGTAGAGTGGATGATGAAGGGATCTTGAAAGTCTGTGTTCAAATCCCCTTTAATTGCATCTAGCTTAAATATATATATACACTATACTCGTATTTAAATATTCAAGGCTTGATGAGTTTGTAAATAATCATTAAAAACTTAACACGTAGATATCTCAATATTAATAATCATCAGTCTCAAACTGTTGTCAGGGCACTCTTCTTTTAACAATAAAGGTGAAATCGCACCATTATTTGTGGTCCACTATATTCATACAGGAACTAAAGATTGCACCTTGACCACAGAGATTAAAATTATTGATATAAAGTTTAAATAAAGCTAGTTAAACAGATAAATATGACTTTGAACATTATTACACTTAATATATATATATTGTACCGGTCAAAACATGTTTATCCATCTAACATGAGCTGGAACTCACAAAATGTACTTCAAACCTAGTCAAGCCCAAGATTTAGGTCAAGAACCAACCTGGATTCGAATCCACTCTCTAAGCCCCAGATCAAACACCTAATGAATAACATAATAGTGATGGCACATGAAAATTAATTTTAATCTGGCCCACTAGCAAAGTGGAGAAGACAATGAGACATCTATTAACTATGACTAAACTAAAATATATATAAGCATGGCTGTACGTTTTGAAGTGGAGAAAAGAGGAATTCGAACAACTCAGACAAGTTGGATAATAAAAATTAGTTTAATATAGTAACAAATTATTTACATACATTTATAAATTAATTGCAAACATTAGTATGTGCATGAATGAGCAAGCGGTAGATGATTACATAGTGTCATTCATGCTATTATTTCTCATATGCTCTTTATTAGCTAAATAATATATTATAAATAAACACACATCTTTGGTGGGTCCAATATTAAGATGCCAATCGATTATTAGAAAGAATTTACATAGAATTGCTATTAACACTTTTATATATGGTTCTGAAACATGGTGACTAACATTATTTTGGGGTGTGTTCAGAGATTCATGACAGATATAATACAAACTATTTTTGTGCCATTACGGTCGTGAAAATAAATAAAATACATTTGAAAACATATTTGATTATATGACAAAATACTTAATGAAAATTCTATTAATTAATGCTGGTAAGAATGCTTTATTTTTTCCCAAGGCATATAGACACTCTTAAATACAGAAATAAGTTATGATGGTGGGATTGTATAAGATTGAAATAAATTTAATTAATAAAACTAGTAATAGTTGGAATTTATATATATTTTGAGCGGAGTACATTTTTAATATTATTACACCACTAAACTTACATCATAAACAAAAGAAATATTAATAATAATATGATGTTTGAGAAGTACTGACCTAATAGCCAAAAAAATAACTAAGAGAAAATGGTTGTGCTTCTGGATGAGAACAAAGTCTAAGATCCCTTCTTGGGCAGTGCTTAAAGAAAAGTGAATAAGGTATGCCATGGACATTGCCAATGTGCAGGCCTTTGATATGAAGAAAGTGGATAGGCATAGCGTGTACCAGACTTATGGGAATCACCGCCAGAGGCCTTTTTATATGAAATAAATGATCCTGGGAAGATTAACTATCCGCAGGACAAGGCTTGAGAAGAAATCTATGGGTTCAAACTTGTGGAAACCCTCAGATTAAGAAGCACATATATATAATTAAAAAGATAAGGCCAAATGTCAGTAACACAGTACGGGTAAATGTCACTAATGACATTGAATAAGATTTACTGCTTTAAAAATAAATGACCCTAGTTTGAATGCCATAATTTATATAAATAAGATGCTATGCCACTAGAATATATATAGAGAGATTTAGATTTCAAATCAATAAAATATATGTTAAGATTTGACCCCCTCTTTTTCTGCTATTTAAAATAAATCGATCCCACCTTCATTGATTTTATAATAACTGGAATATTTAAGTACTGTATTTGGTATTTTAAGAATAAATAAAAAAAGACTAGCAGTTATATAGAAAACAAATAATTGGTCACCTTTTCAGAATTGAATAACATTTATAAAATAAATAAGGTTTCAAAGTGTTAATTAGCTTGAGTTCTGGATTCTCCCTGGGTAGAAAATCCAGAGATAAACAAATATATTTTTTATACTAAAACATAAATAAAATGTTGGCTCAGAAAACAATCTGGCAAGTGTATTAATTAATAATGCATTATATTGTAAGGGGACATTAATTCATGGAGGTTTACTTAAAAAGAAAGAAAAGATTTTAGAAATTCAACTTATTAGATTGGAAGAGATTGGCACATTAATAATTAAGATAGACATATAAAATCAAGTAATAAATAACTATAAATAACTGACCGCACCAAAATTAAAGAAAGTGAGAGCATATGAAAGAAAATTAAATATATAAAAATCATTTAAGAGCAAATTACATTTTACATATTAATTAAAAAGAGAGAAAATTGAACAATACATTAGAAATCTTGATAGCAGGATTTGAGATTAGTTAGGCTAGATTTATTTTCAAATAGTAGCATAAGAGGTATCTTGCACAAATTTAATAAGAGTCTATTTTCAAAATATGGCTCATGCATGGCAAATTGAGGATCCAAATGAATTCTTTTTAGTGACAGCAAGCTTCTATTTAGCACTCCAGAGTTCCTTCTTTAGGCTTTTGCTTTCTTTCAGGGCAGCAGTTAGATGTACATTAGTGGGAAAATGACCCACTAGGGTCAGAAAGGTGGTGGATTTACTACTACATCATTTTAAGTTTTAAGTGATGTGTAATATGTTAACAATACAGTTCTCTCAATAGTAGCTAATCTATCTGTTGGTGATTTAAAATCTGGCCATTTTATACTCTGCTCAAGTATTTCTGGAATGCTTTTAATTACATAGTTTTAGCTTAAAATCTAATCTCTGATCTAAAATCTTAAGTTTCCTTTGTTCATTGTTTTTGAAAGATGCAACTGTAAGATAATATTCCAAAAATAAATTCAAATCTATTTCCAGATTAGAAATAGATTTGACAAAAATGTTTATAACAAAAGAAAATCGTTAATCTTAATCCCCATTTTAAGTAAAAACTTTAATTAAAAATACCTTCCCCAGATTAAATCAATAGTTCTTCCAACCCTTTAATTATTTTTGGACAATTACTGGTTGCATCTTCCATCTTGGATTTTATAAAATACAGTTTAATAGGAAAAAAGTACTTTAAAAGGAAAAAGTTGTATAAATGACATATAATAAAATATTTTTAAAAAAATTAATATTTTGTTAGTATTTTGCTTCTATATATATATATATATATAATATATATATTTATATATATATATTTAATACAGTATTCATATATATATATATATATATATCTTTGACCAGAATGTACTTTCAATAGTTTAACAGAACTAATAATTAATAAAAAAGAATTAATAATAATTTTTAAAATGTTATTGAAACATTAAAATTTTATATCTTAGATGTGCATCTCAAATATATACATACACGACAAAAGGAGCAGGATGGGATATAGGGTTTGAATACAGGTTAGTAGGTGGAAACATGAAGCTCAATCTTAAGCTAAGATTGACTGCTTCAATATATATTTATATATATAGTAAAGGAAACTATTCCAAAATATATGAGAAGGCCAAGAGGTCATCATTGTCTCATGGATAGCAATATTTCCTTGTTGGATAAGCCAAAAATGTGAAGGAAAACTATTAAAGTCTGCCAAAAAGGTAAAGCTAAAATAAGTTCCATTCACTGATTAGCTTGAAGATTTGGGTAACTATGAATATAACAAACATATTAGAACTAAGCAGGGTTGATTGGCTTGCAAGTGCCTCATCGATTTGGGCAACCACATATAACAAATAAAATTTTGAAACAAATAGTTTTCTCCATTTATGCATTAAATATTTGGGCACTAAAATATATTCCATAAATGTTGGAGTCGCATAAATAAAAGTAGTATTTATTAAAATGTATATAATATATGTAAAATTAAATGTATGTGCATATATGCTGAAGGCATATACATTAATTATAAGTACTACAGATTAATTAAAAGAAGTAAATTCTATAATAAAGATTAGCTATAGTAATCAGTAATAACAAAGATATATATCTAAGTTAAAGTAAAGAAAGCCATGTCAATTATGAAATGTTAGACCCTCATCAGATTTGATGGTAATAAAAAGAGATGCTAAAAACATGCATTGGAATGTGTACTACATTATTGGATCCCAAGAATTGGATACGGGAACTTGAAACATAGACAAGCACATGGGCAGTGGATAGCCAATCAAAAAAGATTCTTCAATATTGAGGAGTGGGTGTAGATGACAAGAGACACTTGTTAAATGAAGCTCCAGGTTGTATAAACCTATAGTATTATTTTTGTAAGTGGTTGAGCTTATAACATTATATCTATTGAGATGCATATAAAGTGTGCAACTTATAATATTACTAATAGTTATTATACTCAAGTATAGCACTTTGTAAATAAAACTTTGTTACTTTTAATTACTTGTCATGTCCATTCCATAATACTCTGAGTATTTCTTTTATTAGTTGTTTATGCAATCCAGAGACAACAGAGTGCTACTGGACATAGCAATAACTAAAAATAGACAAATAAATATGATTCACAAATTGCTCTATGGCAGTTTAAATTTATATTTATAATGTACTCAACAATTTTGTAAGTGCCAATGGTCCAGAGAATGAGTATCTTGTTCGACAAAGAAGATACAATTCAATAAATGATGACTTATTTGATGATAAAGTATAGTATGGAGTGTACACTGAATTATTTTAATTGTAAAATAAATTCTGTAATAAAATAATTTTATGATTGATGCAAATAGACAACTCAAAGGATTTAGGTTCGTAATAATATAAATTTATTGAAATAAACATTAACTCATTGATGTGGATAAAGTAAAGATTATAATTCTAATTTACCAACTGCAATCTAATATTTTATCATATATTTTATAATTTATCACCCCTCTTCTTTTTTTAAGATTGCCATAAATAGATATAATATACATTTAAATTATAAAGCATACAGTCATAAACTCTTTAAATAAAGTAATAAAAGTTTTAATATTGTTACTTTTTTAAAAAAAAAGTATGCCAAGTAAGTTATATTAATGGAAATTATTAATAAAAAAAACTTTATCAAATGTTTATTGTTAAAATTATCATTAAGATTTTTTTTAACCATTTCTTTTTTTAAATGAAATTTATCTGATAGTGTTAATTTAAAATGAAGTTTTTATTAGCATCTGTACCACAGTATGACTTCAGCTGATATTCCATTATTCAATGATATTTTCTTTGGTATATTTTGCTAAGAAAAACACAAACATAGGAATCCATAAGAAATTTCAATCATTAGATGTTATCCAATTATTATTCTTGTTGATATTGCAATCCAAGTGAATTAAATTATCTTAGCTCTATGGTGGTCAGCATTGCATTTGTGATATCCATTTTGTTTTAATTATAAAGTTACCAAGTAAAATAGAAGCTCTTGCTCTCTCTCTAAGTTGTCTTACAGTATATATTTTTTTGCTGTATGTCCCTAATATATTTATAAACGTAAGATAATATAAAGACAATTTTTTTAAGCAAAAGAAAGTGTATCTTCTTGCTAAAATAATTTCTGTAGCTATGGCAACACAAAACAGTCCTTTCATTTTTTAAATACTTACTTGTGATCATGTGATTTCCTTTCTTCTAATTCTAATAAGGCATTGTTATCATTCAATAATAATTTAAATAAAATTTTGGGATTCTTTAAATTTAATAAATAAATGGTTCATTTATTCCAGATTTATTCAAAACAATAAATATATCTATTATTAAATAGATAACCTTTAATTGTTTTATTTACTTAACTATTTATACACAACAAGGAAACTATAGATGGAAACATGTGTACATCACTATTTATATAAGTTTAAGCATAAATATACATATTTTTTTGTTTGTGAATAATATACATTTGTAAAACTTTCATTTGTAATCAGGATTTGCTTTTAAACCTTAATATTAATTATCTCTACTTACTTTAAGTTAGATAATCTTCAATATTAGTGAATTTTAATGCAACTATATTTTTAAACAGTAAACAACATTTGTTTGTTCCTCCTATATAGTTTTGAAAGTATAAAAAATTTTGACAGTTTACTAATAAAGATATGCTAGATTCTAGCAATTTGAAAAGAAGTCTAGACTTCTCAAAGATAGACAGCATAGGAGAAAATAAGCTCTTGGTAAATGATATCTGTAGTTGAACATTACATTCTATAGATACATTGTAACTGCAATTGGTGTATATTAATTTCAAAATGATGCTGGGCTAGAAAAACTCTCCAAGTTGTAATATTTTGCGGTCTACCATTCTTCAAATTTTTTTATCTTCATATTTTATTTTAAATAGAAGCTTAGGTAAACTTTTAAATAGAATCATTAGACAAAAATAAATGTTATCAATTAACTAATCATTATTAAATTGAATATATCTTCATCATGAGCTATAATTACAACTAGATGCTATTGAATTTATTGTGAGAAAAAATATAACAGCTTTTACCAGTTCTTACTTATGGATCTGAGACTTGGTCTCTTAATAAAAGAGCAATACAGAGACTTCAGACCATTCAAAGAAGTATGAAGATATGCATATTGGGAGTAACAAGAGGAAATCAAAAATGCAATAGATAGGTAAGAGAACAAACAAGTGTTACTGACCTCATTGAAAAAATTAAAAGATTGAAGTAGAGTTGGGCTAAATTTATTGCTAGAAGAGATGGTAATAGATGGACAATTGAAATCTTAACCCAGATTCTAAGAGATTGTAAAAGACACAGAAAGAGACCACATGTGAGATGGATAGATGAAATAAGAAAGTGTGCAGGTGTGATGTGGAAAAGAGAAGCTAAAGATTGGAGAAGATGGATTGAATTTGGATAGACCTTCATCTGGAAGTGGATTGATAGTGGTTGATGATGATGATTTTTGGAATATTTAAGCATATCAATTAAAGATGAACAATATAAAAATCTTTTTGCATAATGATGTCTGTTTCCATGTCATTATTGCTTTTGCTCCAATGTTAGTTTCAAAAAGTTCAGAGAAAAAAGCACTTTTCTGTATCGTATAATGTTATTACATCATTTGCATTAAAAGTAATGAATTTTTATTTGAAAATGTTATACACATGTTAGAAGTAATGGTGAATTATGGGTCAAATTTTTTGAAGCAAATTGAATGGTTTTGAGAAACCTAACAATCTGTTGCTATTGAATTTTTATCCAATACATTGTGTGAATATCCATATATATATATATATAATACTTCTTTCATATACACTTCAGATATATATATATATATTATAATACTTCTTTCATATACACTTCAATGCAATCTTTCTTAAAAAACTTCTTTATTTTCCTTACAGTTTCGACTATCCAGCAGTCTTCATCAGAGTTTTTACTACCTCCTCTGCTTTAAAGTGAATATCATGAAAAATTTTTATTTAAAAAAAATATACTGTTGTGAAAAACTTTATTCAGATCTATATTTAAAACAGGAATGATATAAACTATGCTTCAATGTTAAAATAATATATTAACAATAGATCCTATTTCACTTCATATTAATTAATCATCCAATGTTTGCTTTTTTTAGAAACAACTTCAGCAGATGCTAAAAACAAATTTTCATTTTAGATTTTCATGTTTGCCACATCACTGAAGGATGAATTATCTCAAAAAGTATGTTAGCATATATATGTATATAACTTTTCTTCAGTTCACTAATCCATTTTCTGACAATGATTGTGTTAGTAATTACTTAAATAAAAAATACATATATCATAAGAAATTGACAAAGAATCTTTATAATCAATATAGAGCTTTAAAACCAGAAATTTGGTGGTAGATAAGAAAACTTAGAATAACTGATGGAATAAAACTGAAAAAAACAACAACAACATAGTAATTTGGTCAAGCGTTGATGGCCTAGTGGTTAGCATATCTGCCTTCCAAGCAGCTGGCCTGGGTTCGCTTCCCAGTCAACGCATTTGACATATGAAAAAAACAACAACATAGTAATTTGTTGATTCAAATCACTTTAAATTATTCATTGATGTACTATATATAACTTTGAATATATTATTAAATCAATAAATTTAAGCGATAATGATTATATTTTAAATTCATAAGAGAAACATTTTGAACTATTTTTGAATAATAGTACAACAATTAAAATGGCTGTCTTTAACACAAGCTATTATCTATTTAGATTTAGACGTTTTTATTTCGAATGACTTCACTACTGGAAAAGATCTTATTGTTCTAATATACATATATACTGATGATATCTATTTGTATATGTATAAATAAATAAAAAATCCTCTCTGTATGTTTTTTTTAATCACTGATTATCCAAGTTTGTTAGAGATGGTGTTAAGGCAGAGAGTTGCTCTTGTTTATATTATATGTTATTGAAAAGAATGATGTTATTGTTAAAAGATAAACTTAAAACAGGCTTTGAGAAATATTAAGTAAAAGTTTTCAATGGTAAAAAAATATATATATATCAGAATCAATGTCAATGTTTCCGATTGTTGCAAATCTTTAAAAAGATTCTCATTTACAAACTTGAAAAATTCTTTATATACATTGTTTCAATGATAAGCTTTATTTGTCTTAAAGGGTTACAAGAGTTTACATAGCTTGGATTGCTATGTTTACATGGGCAATCCTTTGTTATAGGTTTACATATATATATATACATTGATTTATTGTTGTACACAGGATTACAGAAATTTTTATATACTGCGGATTAGTTACATGGTTTTACATAGCTTGGATTGCTGTGGTTACATGGGGAATCCATAAATATAGGTTTATATATATAAAGGTTGATTTATTGATTTACATGAGATTACCCAAAATTTTCCATGCTATGGATTAGTTACAAGGGTTTATCTGTCTTGGATTGCTGTAGTTTCATAGGCAATCCATAGATATAGGTTTATGTATATAAAATTTATTTATTTATTTATGCTGTGGATTAGTTACAAGGGTCTTACATAGCTTAGATTGCTATGATTACGTGGGTAATCTGTAGTTGTAGTTTTACATATGTAAAAGTTGTTTTATTGATTTACACAAGAATATATACATTTTACATGGTCTGGACTGCTGTATCTACAGATGCAATCCAGGTTTAGTTTTATATGTGGTTGAGTTGCCTTGGTAACATAGGTGAAGTCTAGAAATTTCCATGATAGTGTGGCAATTATCTGTGAAGTCTGGCCTGATGTGAAATCAATGTCAATATTTTTATTTTTTTAGGGTATCTTCTTTGGGTGACCAGGCTTTCTCTTGATTTCATTGGCAATTTGGGTTGGGAGGGTGTTGGCATGGGTGAGAGGCCTGGTGGAATTGTCATGCTATTTTCTGATGCAGTTGAATAGGTGTCTCTTGCAGAGGAGTGGTAGTACAGCTGTTAAAATTGGTTACAATTGCTAAGTTGGAGTTTATGGTAAGCTGGTCAGACTCTGGGTCTAGCTGTGTGCTAAAGGTGGGAGCTGAGTAAGGCTTTTGATGAAGTTTAAGGATGAGATCCATGTGTAGAGTATCCTGATATCCAGAGCAGGCTGGTGGTACAATGTTCAAATTGGCTGCAATTGTTGAGTTGGAGTTTGCATTTAGTTGATCAGACTCTGGGTCTGTCTGTGTTATGATGGCCAAATTTCATATATTTAAGTGCAAGATTCATGGCTAGTGTCCAGACAAAATCTAGATAGGTAATTAGGCTCAGCATTGCTATTAGAAGTGACTTATGTTTTTTGAAATTATCTAGTAACTTGATGATATTTGAAAATTTGAATAAAAAATTTAACACAAAATTGAAAATCATTTATCAACTGATTGGAAGTTGAAAAAAGTATATAAAGTTAAGTTTTTTTTTTTTTTTGCTGGCCTAAGGTTTTGATTACTTTATAAGCATAAACAGCCAGAGCTTATTAACTCAGTTGTAAGCAAATGAACTAATTGCGGGGGAACTTGAAATCGAATTTTTATTACTAAACAAAGATCAGAGATTTTACAATAACGTTAAAAATAAGCGTATGCCTGACTGGCTTTTGGACTTTGAAACTCTATGCTGGTATTATTGAGGGAAAACACTGGTCATACGATGGCTTTTTTTTAATTATCGTTAGATAACTTGATTTTAATTGGAAGTTTGAATAAAAAATGTAACGCAAAGTTAGAAATAAGTAATCAACTGATTAAAGGTATATTATTATCTTGCGTTAGACTAAGACTTTGAATTCTTTTTAAGCATAAAAAACAAAACAAAACAAAGTTAGTTAACTTGTTTATTTAGAAAGTGAATTGCTTGCATGGAAATTTGTAACTGAATTTTTTTTTTCAAACAAAAATCGGACTTTGCAATAATAAAATTAAAAATTGGCGTACATTTGACTGAACTTTGGATTTTGAAACCGTATACTGTTTTAATTTTGTTCACACACACATATACAAAAACAATTTTAAAATTTATAATTAAATTTCAAAAGAAATATTCTTCCACCAAAGCAAATATTTTACATATCAATTTTTAAAATTATTAACAGCACACCATTAATATCAATTCTTCCATATAACAACCAGCCACCAACCCAGAAATTGAAAACTATTCCTCCTTAGGTATTAAATACCTGATTCCACACTCGAAACTCTCAATATTTCCATTACACCACCTTCTGCAGAGTAGGGACATGATTTTATCACCTTTCTATCCTTGTGGAATTCAGAAAACATAAAATTATATATATACAGAGGCAGTTGGTCCATAAGCATTGTAGCATCCCAGAAATTTTTTTTATTAAATTTGTGCTTGAAAATAACAATAATATAACAATCATTCAATATTTTGCATAATTGTTATGTTAGTACAACTAATAAAGCATTCCTACTTAAAAATTTGCACGTGGTTTGTTTTATATATATATTGAAATTAATGAGCTATTTTTAAAATAAACTAGTTTGTTGTTGATTTAATTTATTTGGTTTACCATTAACTTGCATGTTTGGAGTTTTTTTTATGAAGAATACATATTTGTAAATATGGATATTCCAGTTAGGTTTGTGATATGTTTTTGAAGAAAAATATGAACAATTATAAACATAATATAGATATATTTATTAATAATTTAAAAGAACATTTTGTGGACAATTTACAATTAAAATATGTGTTTGTCAAGCATTAGTGGCTGAGTAATCAGCACAGCTGCCTTACAAGCAGTTGTCCTGGGATCGCGGGAACGCTTCCCCGCCGATGCTTTGACACATAAAAAAGAAAAAAAATGTGTTAATGTGATTAACAAATGGATAAAATGCAAATTGGAAAATTATAAAAATAACATAGAATATTAAATTTTAAAAACGCGATTGATTAATAATGCAATTCCTAAGTTTATTTGCTTAAAGAAATTTATAATATTTTTTAATTTTAAGTTTGTATTTAAATGGGAAAAGAAATTATTAAAAAAATTTATAAATTGAGCATATAAAAGAAAGTTTGAGTTATTAAATATTGTTGGAGATATATATATATAATAATTTGATAAGATTAATTAAGTGAGATAAAATGCATTTTTATTAGGAAAATTTGGTTTTTTAAAAAAGGATTTTAAAAAGGCATAATAAAATATTTAATGATTTTAGTTAATAGGAATAAAAATAATAATAAGGTATTAGTTAATAATTATGAAAATAAAAAAGGGAAAGGGAAAGATTTTTGGATATATCCATTTTTGTTATTAATTTAAGGAGTTTTAGGTAATGAGAAGATGAATGTATTAAAAGGAGTTAAATTATGTGCCAATGAGTGTTAAAAAGCAAATTATTGAAATTAAGGCAAAAATTCAATTAATTGAGTATTAATTGAGTTTTAAATGTTAATGTTAAGAATAAAGAGTTTTTAATAAATGATTTAAGATTTGGAATAAAAAAATTGAAATATGATTTGAAAAAGAAAATAATAATGGTTGTGATTATAAAGAATGGGATATTATTAGGGATTTAAAGAATAAATATAGGGATTTGTTATTTCTAAAAGGAAATAAAACCTTAATCATAGTTATTTTAAATAGAAAGCAATATGATAAAAAAGTGATGAATTTATTAAATGAAAAGTGTTTTCAAATGATAAATAGAGATGAGAATATGTTAATGTATAAAAAAATTAATAAGATTTTAACAATAATGGGTGGAAAAGGTTATATTGACAAATCAGATATGTTTAGATGAAAAAGAATTGATATAAAATATGCAAAAATTTATGGTTTACCTAAAATTCATAAACCAGGTATTCCAATGAGACCAATTGTTAGTAGTTATAATATTTATTATGAAAATATTTCAAAATGGATTTATAGAAAAGTTTTTGAAAGATATGTAACTTTATATGATTAGGCTAGGGTTAACAATTCTAGATAGTTTGTTAGTAAATTGAGTGAATTTTTGGAAAATAAAGATTTTAAGAATGTGTATTTTATAAAATTAGATATTGTTAGTATGTATACTAATATAGATCTGGAAGTTGCTATTAATAAGTTTATGGAATTATATATAAGGGATAAAGGAAATTAAATTAAAAATAGAGAGTTTTCAATAATATGAAATTTTGGTCATTTGTTGTAAGGATGTTATTTTTAAATATGGAAATAGTTTTAGAAACAAAAAGAGAGTAAAATGGAGGATAGAGAAGGTTAAAAGAATAGAATAAGACCTGATGAAAACTGCATGGTACAGTTGAAACTGTAATCAATAATAAAAGTTTTTTTTGAGAAAGTTGAAAGAATAGAATAAGATCTGATGAAGACTGCATGGTACAGTCAAAACTGTAATCAATAATAGTTTTTTCTTGAGAAAGTTGAAAGAATAGAATAAGACCCGATGAAGACTGCATGGTACAGTTGAAACTGTAATCAATAATAAGAGTTTTTTCTTGAGAAAGTTGAAAGAATAGAATAAGACCTGATGAAGACTGCATGGTACAGTTGAAACTGTAATCAATAATAAAAGTTTTTTCTTGAGAAAGTTGAAAGAATAGAATAAGACCTGAGGAAGACTGCATGGTACAGTTGAAACTGTAATCAATAATAAAAGCTTTTTCTTGAGAAAGTTGAAAAATAGAATAAGACCTGATGAAGACTGCATGGTACAGTTGAAACTGTAATCAATAATAAAAGTTTTTTCTTGAGAAAGTTGAAAGAATAGAATAAGACCTGATGAAGACTGCATGGAATGGTTGAAACTGTAATCAATAATAAAAGTTTTTTTTGCTGAAAAGTGAAATGTGGAAGATTTTTGAAATTCAATATTATATATTAAAAAGAGGGTTTAAGTATAAGTAATAGCTTGAATGGATTTTTAGCAGAGGTGTATATGTATAATATTGAAAAGCAATATTTTGTTTGTAATAATAATAGACCAATTTTTTTATGTAAAATGTGTAAATGATTATTTTTTTGGTGTTTAATGAAAATAAGAGAAAAGCAGATTTTTTAAAATATATTAACAGTAAAGTGGATAAAATTAACTTTACTATGAAAAAAGAAAATGTTAATATTATTGAATATATGAATATTAAATTGAAATAAATAAATAATAAAAATAGGGTAGTAATTGAATTTCTGTTTATAAAAAAAAAAATTACAGTCTATTAAATAATTGGTTTTCAGATATTTATAATAATTGTAAAATAAATATTATTAATAATGGGATTGATAGGCCAATTAAATTATATTCAAATGAAGATTTATTGAAAAGTGAAATTAATATGATAAAATATAAATGTTTTATAAATGATTATCCTAGGGATGTTATTAATGGTTTGTTATATAATAAAAATATTGCTAAAATAAATAATAAGATAAGATTAAATAAGAATAATATGATAATTTATGTTGGTTTTAAAGTTTCAAAAGGTTTGTTTGTTAAAATTAGAAAATTATTTAATATTATTAATAAAAAATGTTATTATTTGTATTATTTATAAAAAGGAAAAAAGTTTAAATTTGTTAATCAATAATGATAATGATTATAATAATTTAGAAGTTATGAATTCGGTTTATATTATAAAATATTCAAATTATTTTAAAGATAATAAAGAAATGTCATAATGTTGGACTTCTAAGAATAAATTGGCAACAAGATTAAAACAGCATTTAAATGATAAAAATTCTGCATTTATGGTCATATGAGTAAATTTAAACATAAAGATATTAAAATATAACCTTTGAAATGCATTAGATCATAGTAGAAAAGAATTATAAAAGAATATATTTATATTAATGAAATGAAACCTATAATGAATAGATTATTAATTTAAAAAAAAAAAAGAAAAATAATAGGTTGATTTAATTAAATAATTATAGGGAATTATTTTAAGAAAGATATTTAAGAATGAATGTAATGATAATTTAAGATTGTTTGTTAAAAGAGGTTTAAGGTAAGAGTTATTTGTATTTGCTATATATATTGGATTACTGTGGAATATTTGTCTTAATATTTATTGTTTTTT
The DNA here is from genome assembly GCA_028023455.1 of Epiperipatus broadwayi. Taxonomy (NCBI): domain Eukaryota; kingdom Metazoa; phylum Onychophora; class Udeonychophora; order Euonychophora; family Peripatidae; genus Epiperipatus; species Epiperipatus broadwayi. The sequence goes on along the minus strand of JAQFVV010000664.1, from coordinate 34,850 downwards.
TCATGTATTTTTTAGTTATTTCTTGATAAAGACTATAAAAAAATATAGCCAAAACATTGGAGTATTTTTTGTACTTTATAATTGTTCATATATTATATACATGTGCTGCACTCACAGATAATGAAACGAATATATATATATATAATCGAAAGCAAATATAAAATACTATTTTAGCTAAGCGCTTTCAAGAGATTTCTTGTTCTCATACTCATAACTATTATTTTGTTAGAAAGTACGTTGTTAGAAGGAAAATTTATGCAAAATAATGCAAATTAGTTATAACTGCCATTTTTGGGATAAGGCAAAGCAGGTTTCTCTTCGATTGATGGACTTAGGATTGCTTGTTATGTATAATGCTTCTCTGATCTTGCATTTAGCATCGCGTCTTTCTGAGCAAACGATGTTAGCAGACGTGGGTTCGAATATATCTCCTGTTGTTTTTTCATGCTCAAAAAAGATGGAATAGCCTGTTTGGTTTTAGTTTTATTGTAAAGATATTTATGTTGAGCCACACTGTTGGCAATATTGGTCCTGGTCATATAATAAATCAAGATTTATAGAGAAATTTGTCTGTGGTTTGTTTTATATATATTTTGAAATTAATGATCTATTTTTAAAATAGAAGACTGTGTTTGTTATTGATTTAATTAATTATGTATACTGGATATCCACAAGATATTTTACTAATTATAATATTTTCATATCTACAGATTTTTTTATAATTTTTAATCAATACCACAACACGATAAATATATTTATTAATATGTAAAATAAATTTGTCACATCATTCAAAATTATTTAGTTTAATTTTATTTATATTTTATGAACAGTATGTTTTATTATTTAAATTTAAATACTAATCAAGGGTAAAGGCTATTGCTAATTACATATATCCTTTAAACCCAATTATTAATCTAAACGAATAGAGAATAATTAATATTTATTTTGTCATTCAAGAATCTACAGTTTACATCTACACGATCTTATTTGGGTCTAATTAATTTTTAAAAAAGAACACTAAACTATTTCGGTTTACAACGACTATTTTTACTTCTGTTTAAAAATGATTTGTGAAATAATAATGTAGAGCTATATTTTCAAAATTTTTCGTTTGGCTATATTTAAAAAAAAAAGAAAGAAAAAGTATTTCCAATTGTAATCAGTTCTAGGTTATTCAGAACCACACTTTTATTGACATTTCCATGCACATTTCATTCTTTAGACGAAACATCTTATTGATTATACGATCAAAATATCCAAAACAAATATTAAAGCTGTCAATAAAAATGTTTACTATAGAATAACATTTGTTATAACCTCTGAAAGCTTACAAAAAACAAAAAGCAAAAGTAAACAAAACATAATAAAATAAACAAAGTTGAATATTTTTTATAATTAATATGTAAATCATTTTGATATCAAATGACATTTTAATTAATTTACATTTTCCCCATGTCTTGCATTCTGCCAATCACATTACTCTTTCACACAAACATGTATTTATAGATAGAATAAAATCAAATTAACATTTTAATACTTTTATTACAAATTCAAATGAAAAATAATAGCGTAAATATACAAAATAGGTATTGTGTTTTTTATTGCATATAAGCCTTACAATAAATCAAAACTTATATTTTAATTATTTAAGAAGTTATTTAGAATTCATATACATATCTTACAATAACCCCCCTCATATACACTTTAATGCAATATTTTTAAAAATATAATTCCTTTATTTTCCTAACAGTTTCGGCTGTCCTGCAGTCTTCATCAGAGGAGCAATAAAACTGCAGGACAGTCAAAACTTTCAGGAAAATAAAGGAATTATATTTAAAAAAAATTTGCATTAAAGTGTATATTATTGTAGGGAATGTACATGAATATATGAAGAAATGCAAAGAAAGTAAAAAAGAAGAATAAGAATATACTTCTAAGTTTTTAAAATTCGTAATATCGCCCACAAGCCTGAGATAATAAAATAAATTTTCACAAGTTTGTGGACAGCAATTAGTGTAAAAAGAGAGGTGAAGTTGAGTTATTTCATGCATTTTATTTATAATTAAAAATGGATATATTAATTAACAAAAATGTGAAGGTTTATATCTGGTTTATGCACACTCTAATTTAATAAATGATGAATGAACATTAACGTATTTATCTGAAGTCGTTTGAGTCAAAGTTGCATAATTTGATATTGATTAATATTTGAAAAATGATGAAGTGTTAGAGATCTGTCCAGAGACTATTAAAATGCACAGAGCTGTATATTGTCTGTGTATAATGAGGCAATAAACATCTAATCATATTATTATTTTTTTATAAACCTTGCTAAGACAGTAAAATAAGACAATAGATCTTTAAATGTTATTATACTAAATTTAATCCTGGGTAAAAGACTAAGAGACTGATGTTTCCCAATGATTTCTGTCAATTGTGTTATTTGTTTTGAATTATGTATATACAAAAATAAATCATAATTGTTCATTATTCTAGCACTTGCCATTTCTTGTAAGCAATAATGGTGATTAAAATACAAGAACCTCTTGCTTTTAATTGAATCTAATGGGATATAAAAGGAAAAAGTTTTTTGATCATGTGATGTCAGAATGTGGAGTTTTTGATCATGTGATGTTGGAATATGGAGTTTTTGATCATGTGATGCTGGAATGTGGAGTTGCATGCAAATTCCCCTTTGATGATTTTCCTATAAGCTATGCATTTTTGACTGTTATAATATATATATATATAAACAAGTATTGTAACGGTACGATTACGTATGCCTTGTTAATATGTTGCAAAGTTCCACCACCATGTTCGAATAGCGGCATAACAGGTGGGTTCAGGGCCTGTGATACTGTATTCGAATATAGTAAATTTATTTACAACAAAACCTACATGACAATGCATCTATCATAACAATAGCATTATTTTCTAGGTCCAGTAGTCAGGTAATACAAGAGACTCTAATTAATGATTTAACCTTATGGACTACTACTATATTCTACTATTCATTGATATGAGAGACATTAATTATTATTTAAAATTAAGCAGACACAGACATGGATATAGATAATTTAAATATTTAATTGTGGTTAATTTACATTAGCAATATATTACGCTACCTGGATATCAATATTAATGACATTCCATGCCTCACGTTTAAGTAATGAAGGTTATGAGACACAGTACGAGATTTTAAAGAGGAGCGCATTCGTTCACAAAGCTATCATCCTATTTACTTTATCATTAATGTTTTATTCTAAATAATTTATTATAGATTAACATATGTGGAGGAGTGGAACGAGACCCAGCATAAACTTTATAGTTATTATTAAAGCGACCTGCGGTAGTATGGATACTGCCGAGCTATAAGAGAATCGGCTTTCAAAAGGATAATCACAGAAGAAATGTTAGAGGCTTGTGGGGTGATCAAATGTCGGATCGGAGCCCTGTAGGTCTGTCATGAGTGCGGTATCAGTATGGGGTCTTTGCCTATCCATCCCCAACTGCATGACAAGGTAATTACTGCTGGAATATGAAGAGGGTCGGCCAAACATCGGGTCGGAGAACTTAGGAGTGGTCACGAGCGCAGTGTTGGTATGAGGTCGTAGCCTTTCCATCCCCGACTGCGTGACAAGGTTCCGTGCTATTATATATTTGTATATTACTTAAGTGTGAGAGTAACACATTGACAATACCTCTATTACATTTCTGCGATATAAAAATTCATGTAGAATAACTAGCGCAGTTCATAACTCTAATGCAAACGCAATTATTTAGACAAATCTATCCCCAATCTCCACATGACTAGCATTTAATTTACTATCCTTAACCCCCCCCTTCTTCTTAACATTATGGCTATATTTAAGATTTAATTAACCTAGCATGAATGATAGCTCATCGACAAATACATTAATTAATAATATGTCTCGTATTTATAAAATACATTAAAATAGTATATGATTCCCGAGCTGAAATCTATTAACCAATATGATTTATTATTATGATATTAGACTCTCAGAAGAGGGCAACCCTTCCGCGAATTATATAAAAATATCAGCTCGGAAACCACGTGGGCATGAAATATAATCTTAGCAAATACAATAAAATTGGATACCCAAGTAGAATAATGATAGATAGAGTAATTTATTAGGTTCATTATAAATAATATTATTACAGAAAATAGATTTAATTTTAGGATTACATAATAGTGGAAATAAAATGAAAGTATTATTTTAGAGATATAGAGTTCAATGAGAATTCCAAATGAAATTTAATCTTGGGTATCATGTTACCTTTAGTTCATTTCAGTGTGCACACTGTTTGGAGAGTCCAAGTTTATAGGTTCAACAGCAGTTACATTTAGGAGAAGATTTTCGTCGGAAGCAGCAGAATTGTAGGTTTATCGCATTTTATGGGATTTTATTATTGTATAGCCATCAGTCCGGAAGAGCATAGCATGGCACCTACTCTTGGCACATTGCTTGATATAGATTTTGGATTGCGAGAAATATAATTGGACTTAACATTTCTGGTTCTAACTTTTCATGATCAAAAAAAAAACAATAATCAGTTGTGGCTTTTATTCTCTATTTCCTTATCTCGGAGATCCATCGAGCAATACGTCATCCATGCAGCTGTCTCTCAGGTTTGTGCCATACATCCCTTTAGGTCACGGATGTAATAGTCATACAGGTTGGAATTTCAATCTGATCACTTTTACATTTTACCTTTTACATTTATAAAAGTTATTTTTAACAAACCCTTTTCTTTGTTTCTGTATGTTTTAAAATACCTTTTTAGCTCTGTCATCTTTTTCCCCCTCCCGCTATGACTTGCCTTTAATTACAGGGGAATTTTAAAACATCTTTATTTTAATTGAGAATTAGTTATTTTTATAAATTAAGTATTACCTGGATCTGACCTAAATAATAATATGTTTACATTTTAAAATATAATTATTGATTTTATTTATAATTTAAAATATTATTTAAACCTATCAGAATAATTAATAGGATTATTTAAATTTATATAACTTACGCACGGCAATTTAATAATACCTTGCAATGCGTTATTTTAAAATAAGCTTATCGGAGTATGTGTGCATATATAACATTTAATTATTTATTTAAACACTTTACAGATATTATATATTATTATGCTTTAATTCGATATTCAAGGTCAGAATCCATGTAAAACTTATACTAAAGGGGCGAGAGGTAGAATGATGACAGAACTAAGGTGAAACTAAGATTTGAAGACAAATCTAATGAATTCAAAAAGGTTTCCGAATTCCATGAAACACAAATAGAATGATCAACACCACAATGGACAAAACAGATCCAGACCAAGTTCCCCAAGTTGTATATAAGATTACCTGCTCTCAAAATGGGTATAAGGTAATATATTATGGTAAAACTTGAGTCAGTAAACAATAGAGTGGCACAGCACTTATATATCTCAATAGAATAGTAAACAAAAATGAACACAATTCAATATTTGCCGAACACCAAAAAACATTTAATCTTAAATTTGAACCTTCTAGCATTAAAATTGTTTGCAAGGAAAGAAATGACACCAAAAGGAAAATAAAAGAAGCATATTTCATTGTGAACAATCCAAACACAATCAATCGAAGGAATGTCTGCTTTACAATAGCAAAAAACTGGACAGGATAATGATTTGCATAAATTTGTATTCATTACACTTAACACATAATAATGGTTATGAATATGGAGTAAATATACATCAAAAGTGCTAAGCTAAACATTTTAAATGTGAAAATTTTTATAAACTCCACCTATATATGTTTAAAGGGTATTATAAGTATAAAACTATTTATTAAAGCAAATCATTGTAATTTTTCATAACAAAAATTTACCAAAAAAGATTCATTTATTGCAATACAATATTAAAAACAATGATTAAAAAAGTCAAGCATTGGTGGCTGAGTGGTCAGCACAGCTGTGCTACTAGCAGTTGTCCTGGGTTCGCTTCCCAGCCAAAAGTTTTCAAAGAAATTGCAAACTACCTAGAAACCAATCCAATAAAATAGATTAGAGAAGAATCATTTTTATTTTAATTACTTTTAATAAAATCCTTCTTTTACCGAAAATAGTTGATTATATTAAAAAAGTAAGAAGTAACTCAGTTTTTTTTAAATATATATAATATTCCCACCTCAAAAATATTTCAGGATCAAATACTAATCATAATAATTCTTTTCAAAAGAAGTTTGTTGTGTTTGATAGTTTGCAGCTATGTTCCTAGGGACTGTTCAAGGCATTTATTCCTAAGCATTCCATTACTAGCAAAAGTGAGTCAGCATGTGTTCTTCTTCTTTTCAGTTAGAAATACAACCAGAATGTTTCCACCAGGAATATACTAAAATATAGCCATAATCAATTGTTGGTATTGAAGTATTGCCAAAATATAAATGCTGGAAAACCGAATTGGACTAATCCAGTAACAAACACAGAGTCCTAAATGTATTGGCTAGAAGTCACATTAATGTTTATGAAAATCAACTTCTAAGAGCAGAAGTCTTCTTTCCTATACAATATATACTTCTTTGGTCATTCCATCATTAACCCACAAGACCGAATCCTAACAAAAATCAAGAAAATTAAGTTTAGAGATGAACAATTAGCATCGGGAAACCAGTATAAGGAAACTTGACAAATCATCTAACTCCCAACCAATTGAAGCATTCATCCTAGTTCCTATAATCCCTGTGGTAGACAATGGGTGATCGCCTCAGAATTAGAATTTTTTATCAACACAAACACCAAATCAGATACCTGAATTCTAATGATGTAATTCTCAGGCAGACAGACTACCACCAAAATAAACAGGCTATTCAAATAAAACCATCCAAGTTTAAAAAAGATTACTTATGGAGTAGCATCTATTATCACAAGAAATACAGTTGTATGCAAGCTTCAACATGGTATAACAATGTATAAATTTGCTTATAAACTTATTTAAAAAAATAGAATAATATTTGGTAATGAATATCCTATTCAGGTACAGTTTATTTATATGCAAAAACAACATAATGAATCTCTGTTTCATTTTATGACAATGTAGTCAAACTCTCATAGATGTTGACACTTTTTCACTTGTGATACAAGGACAATACTTTTTTCAATGATTTTAGTGCACTACTGGACACTTTCATTTACACATTATATTCAATCTTGCAGCAGAAGAAGTAGGCTTAAAAACTTATAATAACCAATATCATGTACCAAACTAAGATAGCTACTAAATGTTATGGATATATGAATGACAAAGAAATGTAAGGTACCACCATTAATTTAAAAAAAGGTATTGCTGTAACTTATACATACACATTTAAGAATACTAAACAATTACATTTTTCTAGCAATTCAAATCAAATTGGAGCCCAGACCTGTAAGTATATATTTTAATGAAAATTGCTAACCATTATAACGATTGCAAATTATTTCAATAACTTTTAATACTATCATCATTTTCTTTTTTCAAATCCATTCATCTCCCCCAAATTATAAAATATTCCATATTTATTGTGAGAAATAAAATAAAGCATTCAGAATTTACTTTCCTTAAATATCTGTAAATTATTTCAAAACTGTGATGTGATGTATTTTTGGCTTCTCCTTAAACGAAGTCAATAATATCTCAGCAATTATGCCCAGATAAACCTGTTAGTCATTTTATTCTCCATTCCCCACTATTAAGTCTTCCCATATTCTGCCCCATCCCATTTCCACAACATAATCTTTGTTAACTCTATGCTTTTATATCTAAACCCTCCTTATCTCTTCGCAAACGCAACATAAAAACTAATAACTCACTTTCTATATAGTCACTTTGTTCGTGTCTATTCTTCCATAACTTCATTATCTGTGCCCTTTCTGCTTTCAAGCATTTACATTCAATCAACAGGTGCCTAATATTTTCTATACCTTCCTTATACAATTTGCACACTAACTTATCCATGGTTTTCCATTTACATGTATATTCTCTTGTTGCTAAAGATCTTGTTCGAGCCTTAAATAATAAACTACTTTCCTTACTATTATATTCCATTTACTTCTATATATATTTAAACTTTCCTTACCCTCCATACTAGTTCTCCATCTCTCCAACTCCCTATTTTTTATTAATGCTTCTATTCTTTTCTCCCATTTCTTACCATTATAACACTCAGCAATTCTCCTAACACAATCATCCCATCTTTTATACAAGTATATTGATATAAATTCTTTATCCAAATCTTTTGCATACCACATTACCTTTCTCACCCATCTTGTTGCCTGCCCTTTACTCATAACCCAATTGAACACTATTTTTGCTATTCTTTTATTATCTATAAACTGCAACCACCAAACATTTTCATTTTACTTTTTGCATCTCTCGTATAAAAACTTGACCATCCCATTTTCCTTGAATTGCCTCCTTTGCTGTCCACATCTCTGCATCTAATGCATGTCTTCCTTCTTCCCTTTGTACTTTTTCTAAATAATCTAAAACTCTTTTACTAACCCATAATGCCTCATTACCATATGTTAACCCTGCTACTACAACTCCCATACTATTCTAGCTACATCATATTTATTATATGAAAATACTGTTAGTTTCTTTACCAAACACTTTCTTTTCCATGCATTGTCTAATATAGTTACGCCCTCTATATTTCTCACAGTCAGTTATATTTGCATTGACTTAATCAATGAATATGTTACATACTTTAGTACAGAATATCAAATTCAGAATGTGGGGTCCTAGGTTTATAAAGTCTTTATATATGTATATGTTGATGTGATGATGTGATGCATTTGGCTTCTCCTTAAATGAAGTCAAGAATATCTCAGCAACTATGCCTAGATAAACCTGTTAGCCACTTTATTTTCCATTCCCCACTCTAAGTCTTCCCATATTTTGTACCATCCCATTTCCACAACATAATCTTTGTCAACTCTATGGCCTTTAAATCTAAATCCCCCTTATCTTTTTGCAAACCCAGCATAAAAACTATTAACTCGTCTTGCGTTTTTAGCCGAGAGTTATCGCAACCGCCATGCAAGCAAGTAGTTGGTTGCAGACGGTTGTGGGTTCGCACCCTGGCCGATGCTATGACATATGATAAAAAAAACAAAAACTACTGACTCTGTATTGTCACTTTGTTCATACCTATTCTCCCATAACTTCATTATCTGTACTTTTTCTGCTTTCAAGCATTTACATTCAATCAACAGATGCCTAATATTTTCTATACCTTTCTTACACAATTTGCACGCTAAATCACCCATAGTTTTCCATTTACATGTACACTCTCTTGTTGCTAAAGATCCCGTTCAAGACTTAAACAATAAACTACTTTCCTTACTATTATCATAAATTAACTCGCTTCCAATATTTCATTTACTTCTATATATATTTAAACTCTTCTTACCCTCCATACTACTTCTCCATCTCTCCAACTCCCTATTTTTTATTAATGCTTCTATTCTTTTATCCCATTCCTTACCACTATAACACTCAACAATCCTTCTAACACAATCATCCCACCTTTTATACAAGTATACCAATATAAATTCTTTATCCAAATCTTTTGCATACCGCATTACCTTTCTCATCCATCTTGTTACCTGCCCTTTACTCATAACCAAATTAAACACCATTTTGGCTATTCTTTTACTATCCATAAACTGCAACCTACCAAACATTTTCATTTTACTTTTTGCATCTCTCATATAGAAACTTGACTATCCCATTTCTCCTTGAACTGCCTCCTTTGCTGTCCACATCTCTGCATCTAATGCATGTCTTCCTACTTCCCTTTGTACTTTCTCTAAATAATCTAAAATCCTTTTACTAACACATAATGCACCATTTCCATATGTTAACCCTGCTACTGCAACTCCCTTCCATACAATTCTAGCTACATCATATTTATTATATGAAAATACTGTTAGTTTCTTTACCAAACCTTTTCTTTTCTTTGCTTCATTTACCAATTTTTTCTCCCATTCAACCAAGCAATTTTCCTGATTACATAATATGATTCCCAAATACCTATATCTATCCACCACACTTAACTTTATATCCCCCAATAAAAAAACTACATCCTCTCTTTCCCCAGTATTAACCATCATTATATTTGATTTTTCTTCACCAAATTTAATCCCCATCTCTTTACCCACCCTTGCACATGTCCTCAACATAATATCGATATCTTCTCTTCTTTCTGCACATAAAAAGATATCATCTGCAAAAAAAAAGACTCGAAAAAGTATATACTCCTTTACCACCTATTAATGGTATCTCTACCCCTCTTCCTAGTCTTTCTTATTGCTTTTTCCATTTCACTCAAAAACAACAAAAACAAAATCAGTGACATAGGGCATCCTTGCCTTAATCCCACTCCATTTTTAACTTTAATTGATTCTATATCCCCTAATTGGTAAGTATAATAATTATTTTCATATATTTTCTTAATAATATTTACTAAAGCTTCATCCATTCCCAAATTGGCTAATCTTACCCATAATCTATTTCTATTTACTCTATCATATGCTTTCTCTATATCTATAAAACTCATATATAATGATCTATCTGAATTCCTAACTCATCTCCATAAGTTGTGTAACTACAAACAAACTATCTCCTATATGCCTATCTGACCTAAAACCTCCTTGCATTTTTCCCACTACATTATTCTCTTCCATCCATTTTACAACTCTTCCAGATACCATATATGCGAAAACTTTATATAAAACTGATGTTACCGCTATCGGTCTATAATTATTTAACTTTCTATGATCCTTACCCTTTCCTTTAAATAATAATCTTATTCTTATATTACTCCAACTACCTGGAAAAACTGTCTTCTGCACCATCTTATTAATACATGATAATAACTTTGCTTTTGCTCTGTGCCCTAAATTCATTACCATCTCTGCTGCCCATCCATCTAAACCTCTCGCCTTTCCACTTTTCATTCTCTTTTCTGCCTCATTCAATTCATTTTTTGTGAACCTAATATTCCCACTACTAACTGCTTTCATGTTTTCTATCACTAATACATGATAATAACTTTGCTTTTGCTCTGTGCCCTAAATTCATTACCATCTCTGCTGCCCATCCATCTAAACCTCTCGCCTTTCCACTTTTCATTCTCTTTTCTGCCTCATTCAATTCATTTTTTGTGAACCTAATATTCCCACTACTAACTGCTTTCATGTTTTCTATCACTAATTCCTTCACATCTAACATCTTTTCTATATCCATTACATATCTATTTAAGAGTTTCTCTAGCTTGCCTCTAGAGCTACATTCTATTCCCTCATCATCTATTAATACTATCTATCTTTCCCCTACATTTCTCCTTTTAATGTAATTCCAAAATTTTTTACTCCCATCTCTTCCACTTTTATTAATATCCTCCAACAATTTATTATTTAACTTCATCCTCTCTCTATAATTATCCATTTTAGCTAGCTTCTTCTTTTCTAAGTACTTTCCCCATTTAGCATTAATATCATTTTCACTTTCTTTATTCTTAATAGCACAATTATATTCTCTGCATGCTTTTTTCCTCTCTTTTACACTTTTACAAAAACTCTCATTTTTTTATTACTTTTATTCTTCTTCATATTCTTGACTAAAACCCTATTTGCCATTTTTTCTACTTCACCACACCAGTCCTTATACTCATCCCCAACCAACTGCTCCATGGTTTCTTCAACTTTTATTTTATATTCTTCCAACTTATTCTTATCATTCACTTTCCATCCACATCTTTCACTATTATTTCTACCTTTATTTCTATCCTCCATCACATTACTAACCATTTTTATTACAATAAAGTTATGATCACTATTACACACTCTCTCTTCATTATCAAACACCTTAATTTTTCGTATTTTATTCATTCCCTCTTTCTCTACCGATACATAATCTATTGTGTGAAATACATTATTCCTAGACCATGTGTATAGTCCATCATAAACATTTGATAAATTCCCAATGCTAAAATTTACTCTTTGACAAAATTCCTTCAAAAACTGACCATTCTTATTATCTACACCATCAATTTCTTCAATATGCCCATTCATATCCCCTATAACCATTATTCTCTTCCCCTTTTCTTTAAAACTCTGTATATCCTTAACTAGGCATTCATATATACTATTGTTCCACTCCATTACAGTTTGACTACCTCCAGTGGCAATATACACTACAGCCACCAACCATTCTTGTCTACTCAACCTTATTTCAAACCACAAATGTTCTTGACATTTAACAGTAGTGCCACCCAGTGCAAGCCTTAGAAATCAGTGGATGTTAAAAGGTTTGTGCATCAAAATTCCTATCTAGTATGTACTCATCCAATATCACTATACTAATTTTTAGCTTGTGGCCATCATCAGTGAGAAGGCTTGGATCTGAAAGCACATGTACCTCATTGGATCTTATTCAATGGTCCAGTAGCCATCTTTTATTTTTTTTAGCTAACTATAAAGCTGCGAGTCCAAACTAAATACAGATGTTTTCAATTCAAGCTCATTCACTTGTTTAGGCATATAGATGTATTTATGCATTTTGGTGTTTTTGGTTCTTTAATAACCATAATCACCATTATTCAATTGGCAGGAATGGTATTAAGTCACTAAACATTACATGATCACCATTTTCTATGCTTACACAAGCTATTAAAACAGTGATAATCTCTCCATACAGTAGTGTCATCCAGTGTTCCTTATTAATGAAACCTATAAGCTATGATGAGTAGGTACTTGATAGGAATTTTATGCTCAAATCTTCTTGCATTCATTGATTATTATGGCTTGTGTGGATGACACTACTCTAGGAAGAGTTTGTCATATAGAAAATGTGTTATTGGTCTTAATGCTGGTGTTGGAAAAAGATAAGAGAGATCTAGATACAAAGGTCATGTATTGGACAAAGATGATAGAGTATAGTATGAGTAGATCTTAAGTCATTATTATGGCAATTTCCATTTCTCTCTTCATGGAATTATTAAAGCATGCATGTATTAAACTAAAGTGCTAGGAGTAAATTATTTGGTCATCAGTGAGTAGCAACTTCATCTTTGTCTTTAAAAATAGCCAAGATATATTATTTGTATTCCTGATAAATTAAGACTATCACATTTTTTGATATATAACTAAAATCTTAAAAATATTTTCAGATTATTGTTATAAACTTACATCATCAAAATATGTGAACATCAACTATAAAAACAAATGTAGGGTACACATAATACTTCATATCAAGAAAGACATGATATTAAAAAAAAACTGAAGTTGGTATACTATTTCATGATATCAAATTAGTTTAATTTGCAGCAGCTATAATGAAGTTTTGTGATATTCCAAACTGCAATTGGTATTTTCTAAAATTCATGATATATATATAGTTACAAATTTTATTTTTTATGAGCAATATATACAATAAATGTTAAATTATTTATATAAAAAAAATTTAAAAAACATAGAAAATAAAATAAAATTTCTTTTGTTTAAAATCAGTTGATTACTTCTTATTATTGTTGCTATTTGTTATAATAAGTCTTGTTTTTGTCTTAAAAATTAAAAAAACAGTTTTTGCAAAAAAATATTTAAATTTTCATCCATCTAGACTACAACTGGTATGAGATACCACTAAAACAGAAAGGGGGTATAAAATTAAAACTACATGTACTACATTTAAATGAATTTGATATTTGCAAAATAAAGACATACTTAAAAGGTATTGAGAGAAATACCTGTTCAATTTAAAAAATAATATGATATTAAGACATTTAAAATAGAAGTATCACCTATGGGTTGTAGCCATTGTGGGTTAAATTCACTTTTAAATCCACTTTTACCATTTTTGTAAGATTTGATTTTATGGGTATTTAGAGGGAGCATTGATGATAAAAAAGTAAATGTTATTAAAATAGTTCTTAAAATCCCTAAATATTTTACCAGTTTATGTATATAAAAGGATTTCTACATGTTTATCATTAATCATTATATATATTATAATGTATGAGAATCTGATGATTAATAAACAATAAAGCATAACATAAGGTATCAACTTACCAACTGCAATGGCAAGAATTCTAATGGTTTATTATCAGCTAATAAATTTTTTTAAAATCATTTACATCTAGAATGGTGATTATGCTTTATAATTAATATTATCAATACTTTTCTTATGATTCAAGATGTCACAGAATTTAATATCATACAACAGTTTATAGACTTAGTTAATTGCTAGAAAATGTCTGACTGACCACATTATGTTATGCATTTGCAGTTGCCATTTGAGTGAAATATAATTAGCTGAATTAAACAAATTGTAAATATTTGTAAATAGTCAAAATAAGAGTCATAGATCACATGACCATATTCTCTTAAGCTTGTAAGTTATAAACAATGTAAGTTGTAAACAATGAGGATTGCCAATTCCTCAACAAGCTTTGTGAGAAATACTTAGCTAGAGAAAGCATTTAAAATATCTATGTCAGACCCTCCTCCTCCAAACAACCTCTGACCATGGTTTCGTGCAAATATTTGTGTCTTTAATAACACATCTTTCAAATTACTTTTTATTATCAAAAAACAATTACACATTTTTTTTAGAGGCTAATTAGATGACTTCTACTACATGTAAGTGTGAAACATTACATTTATGTCACAAAATGTTCTTTCTAATTATTTATTTTAAATTTATTTATTCAAACTTCACCTACAATATTTCTGTGGACAGGATGATGAAAATTATGATGCATTTGCTTTGAATTTATTGGATTTCATACTATTAGTATAAACCAACTACTTGACAAGATTGCAGCATGGATTTAACAATTAACCAAGAAAAGATCCTTTAATTCCATTTTAAGGTCTTAAAGGAACAAGCAAAGCTAATTTCTCATGTCCAATTCATATGTTTTTGATTTTGCAGCTGATATTACATTGTGATTATTCATATAATAAGTGAACATGGATGGACTTCTCACCAACATATATCAGCTATTGTGGTAAATTTATGACCTTTATTTTTTAATTTAAAATTAAGATAAGAAATACCATGGTCATTCTTTTCAGTTGCCCATTAGATCTTAATTGATATATCTGTTGAGTTTCCTTGAAGGTGGGCTAAATGCATTTGTATGTGAATGATCTATTTTTTATATAGATATTAGGAATCATCACAGATAAAAGTAAATTATAACTCTTATTCCCAGAAATCTGTAAAGCTGCCAGTGAAGGTAGCAGCTGTTAGTTAAAGGCACAATGTACTAAAAATCTCTTAATTGTAGATCAAACTTTTCATTTGATATTGACTATTTCTTGAATATCTACAACTGTAGATCACTTTGAAGTAAATAAAGATCACACAAATTTAAAAAAAGTATAATATTAAAAGGGCATTAATGAAGAGACATTTGATTTGAAATGAAACATATATTTTATTACAAAGGCACAAATATATGAAATACAAATGACTTTGGGTTTCATTATAAATAAAAAATGGAAGAACAATACTGTGGAAATTGATGATATATATCACAAAGTGACAAGATTAATTATCCAAATTAATGAAAAATATCAAATTCAGGTTCATATCACAACAAATTCTTATTGTGATGAAAACATAGAGGATTTTTATCAGGATGACTATATTATTTTTGTTCAGACAAAACAACATTTTAAAATCATCATGGGTAAATTTGGTTATAGTGATAGAAATGAGAGAGGACACAGACTTGTGGAGTTCACAGGAAAAGATAACTTGTATATTATGAATTCTTTCTTTGAAAAAAAATGCTAATAAGAAATAGACGTGAAAGTAACCAAATAAAAGTACATCAGACATATTATATTTCAAGAATGTAATGTTCTTAATAGATTCAACACAGAAGTTGATGCTAAATTAGTGAATAATAAAATATGTGTTAATACAAAACTGGAGAAACACAAATTATTAAAAAAGATAGAATGAATCCTTGTTATTCCTAATCTTCAGAAACATTCCAATGAAATTTAAATTAAAACTTGCAATTCATTTTAAAATATTAATAGATTGTGAAGATGGTTTAGACTTGATTGTAATCAATAAGAACTATAAAAAGATAGTACAAAATAAAGACAAGAAATTATGAAGAATATAAGAAATATGAAATTTTAAGAAGAACAAATGAATATCTAGATTTTTATAAAATTGTACAAAAAAAAATCATAATGATATACGAAAATACAATTGTGAATTGACAAGGAAAGCTATAGAAGAGAATAAAAGTTTAAAAATATAAAACAATATCTTGGTAATGGAAGAAAGAAAAGTTGTTTCTGCAATAATAATAAGAAATGGAACTATCACTAAAAAGAGAGATGACATCATAAAATGTATAAAAGAATTCTATAAAAAATTATGTTAGTAAAGAACCAGAAAATAAAGTATTCCTTACATCTTCTTAATTGTCTAGCATTTAAAATGGGGAAATGAGACATACCAATAAATCAATAAAGAAATAAAAAGGTTTAAGAAATGATGGAATTATTATTGATATTTAAAAAAAACAGATGAAGAAATAGAAAAATTATTGGCAAAGTGTATTTCAAATGTCTAAATGGTAAAGATGTATTATTGGTATAATGCAGTTGTAATCTATGGCAAACTTGTATTGTAACCAACCTAAAGAGCACGCTGGATTTAAAAATAGGTTCAACACAGTGATAATATGAAATTACTGAAAGAAGTTATGGAAAGAATCAATAAATATGAATCTAGATTATAAAAAGGTATTTGATTCTATAAGCATTTCTACTATGAATAAAACATTTGATCCTCAGTATATGGACCTGGATATTGTTATTTTCTGTATAATATTTATCAAAATGCAACATAAGTGATTAGATTGTATGATGATAATGAAAAGATTAATATTGAGAAGAGTGTAAATAGAGTGATTCTATATTCACAAAATTTTATAATAGTTTTAAAAGTATTTGCAGATTAAAATGGAAACCTAAGGGAGTAAAGGTAAATGAAGTTTAATTAAATTATTCAATTTTACAGGTGATGTGATTTTTTTTTATTTAGAAAATAATGCTTCAGAACGTAAGGAGACAGTGCAAAACTTATCGAATGAAAGTAAAAACGTAGGTCTAAAGATAAATGATAAAAAGAAAGATGACAAAAAGACTAAAGTAATCTTTAATAGATTCCTTCAAAAGAAAATAAAACACTGATAACCATGAATTAGAAAAGGTTAATAATTACAAATTTCTTGTTCAGATTATTAATCTAGATGGAAATATAAGGAATGAAATTAGTAAAAATAACGTAATGTTAAAAGGCAAAATTTTATTCATTTTAAAAGAAAGATTTTTAATACATATATATTTTAACACTTCTTAGTTAAGGATATGAGACTTGAACACTTAACAGAAGGGCAATACAAAGACTTTAGGCACTCAATGAAGTGCAGAAAAATATTTAAGTGTAACAAGAAGAGATAAACATCACATGATCACTACTTCTTATGCTTGCTCTTAACTTATTAAAACAGGTAAAACTCTCTATATATGTATTGCCACTCAGTGTAAGCCAGAGTAATCAATGGATGCCAGAAGGCTTGTGCATAAAATCTCCATCTAGAGTCCACTCATCCAAAATCCCCAGACTAGTTTTGGCTTGTGGCCTTCATCAGTGAGGAGCCAGAGGCTAGTCTGGGGATATTGGATGTGTAGGCACTAGATGGGGATTTTATGCACAAGCCTTCTGGAATCCATTGATTACTTTGGCTTGCACTGAAGGCAATATGTATATAGATAGTTTTACCTGTTTTAACAAGAAGAGATCAAAATGAATCACATGGGTGTGAGAGAACAAACAGTTATCATTAACATCTATGAAAGAATTAAGAAATTGAAATGGAACTGAGCTGGACATACTGCTAAAAATATGATAACAGATAGTTGAAGTTTTAAATTGAATACCAATGGATTGTAAAATATTTAAAAATTGGCCACAGATGAGATGGACAAATAAAACAAAAAGTTTTCTGGTGCTATGAAAAGTGAGAAGTTGGAGAAATTGGATTAAATTTGGAGAGACCTTCAACCTGCAGTGAATCTCTAATGATTGAAAATGATGATTATAATGACTATTTGATAAGATGAATAAAATATTTGGATATTTCAATAATCAGTGCACATTTACATCATAAAGTGAGTCATGAAATATGAGCGTTTTTTTTTTTTTTGTGAACAAAAAGCATTGAAATTAAGCTACAAGATTTATACATCCTAAAATTAAAGACTTTAAAATATTTTTGCAATATAACTGTCACAAAATTGGCACCATCTTGATTCATGTGTTGCCATCTGTGGAGAACATGTAAATAACTAGCAAATTTGACATGGCAGATTAAACTCTAAATATTTACGATAAAACATTGTGCAACTTTTAATAAATAGTTTGTTATTTATATAGTGGTATACAAATAACAGACTATTTATTAAAACTAAATTCAAAACTTACTATTTATTTCATAGCAGGTGGTTAAAAATGAGATTATATATCTCTCCTGCTATAGATCGAATAGGTTTATCCAATTAAATTAATAATATATAATTCAGGCACATAATAAATTCTAGCTCCCATTTCAGCAGGGTGAGAAAAGACTGGCTTATAAAGATAAGCTTTAAGCATAAGATACACACATGGTTTTCAAATCGATGTTCACGGTGAGTGCAATGAGATTCGCAAAGCGCATGACCGGAAAAATTGTTTCTTCATAATATTCTGCAACTTATAATTATAAATCGGTAATTAAAGCTTTGGATTTAGTTTGCTAATGTAGTGTTTTAAAATGGGGACATTTCCAAAAAAAATTTTTATTTTTTTTTTTTTTTTTGTGGCAAAATTTTTTATATGTATTTTTTTTTTTGTTTTTGTGTGGAGAGAAAAAAAGGATAAAAGAAAAGGGGAGAGAAAGAAAATATTTTAGAGATCTTGTGTCGAAATAGTTTGGGTTGTGGGGGAGGAGAGAGGGTTTGTTTGGCTTGTTGGTTTTTTGGGGGCTAAAATTCAGTAATTCTTTCTTCAATTAAAACCATTGATTTGATACAATTTTACTGTTTGAAAAAATAAGTTCAATCAAACAATATTAATAACAAAAAATGGAATCCATAAATAAAATTTTCAATTGGGTGATAAAACAAAATATGTTTTAACTGACAATAAAGAAGTTTTAGCAAAAAATTTCTCTCTTAAGATCAAAGTCTCAAAAAATTATATTAAATCAGAATAATCAATCTAAATATAAGAAAATATTACAGATTTATGTAAAAAAAATATCACCAATACCCATTAGTATAGAATTTTGAAAAATAAATTATAAGACTTTGTCTTGGGTTTGCAAAGGCGAGTATTCATTAAGTGCTTACAGCGCATGTGTAGTGGAATGATCCCTAATTATTATTACAGATTAAAATATAGCGTTAGATAAATAAATAACTCTTTATATATGTGAATTCCATAAATTACAAATTATTTAAACACTTCTAATCACAATTAATTGCAATTAAAGTTTTTAATTTGGTAGAATACATATTAGAGAAATAAAACTAACAGCTACATTTAGTTATTATTCAACACATATTAAATAAATTCTGAACTGTTATTCAGAAGATAAAAATTGTCATTTAGAATGTTTTGAATTTTCTTCAACGTGAACTTCTAGAACAAATATGTAAGGACGAATTATAAAAGAATTGTATTTGTAATTAAAAGTTAAAAAGTAGTAAAGCATTGGTGGTCGAGAGGTCAGCGACAGCTGCTTCACAAGTAGTTGTCCTGGGTTAGCGGGTTCGCTTCCCGGCTGATGCTATGACACATGGGGGGGGGAGTTAAAAAGTAAGTTCAGTAATATGCTAATGGCATTACATTATACTTTAGCCATATAATTCTATAATTAAAAAATTATACTTTATTTTATTTATATACTTGATTGATCTCTGTAGTCTATAAATATGGATTGTTACTGAACATATCTTCTAAATTGTACATTAAAAAAATATTTTATTCAATACTAGAGAAATAAAAAAAAACAAGATTTAAATAATACATACTACTTTAATAATTAAGTTAATAATATAATAAAATGGTGGAAATAATTATTATTAATCCAAACATTAACAAATTCCAAAGCATTAAAACTAACTTATTGTCATCTAAGTTAATATCACTGCATTTGTATATATATATTACATACTTTATTCAATAACAGATAAAATATCTGCTAACCTATTATAGTAATATCAGTAAGCAATCACACAAGACAATTGTCATGATAGTTGATAATTAAATGTCACTCTTTTAGCACAAAATATCTATTTATCTACCTATCTCCCTACCTCCCTCCCTCCCTACCTGCCTGCCCACCCGCCCACCCACCTACCCACCTACCTACCTATCTACCCATCCACCCATCCATCCATCCATCCATCTATCTATCTATCTATCTATCTATCTATCTATCTATCTATCTATCTATCTATCTATCTGTCTGTCTGTCTGTCTGTCTGTCTGTCTGTCTATCTATCTATCTATCTATCTATCTATCTATCTATCTATCTATCTATCTATCTATCTATCTATCTATCTATCTATCTATCTATCTATCTATCTATATATAAAAAAATTTAAATGAATTTTTAAAATGAATATTACTTAGTGGGTTACCATGAATGTTTTTTTTTCTCTAAAATGTAATACGTTGTTGAAACTAAATCCTTGGTTTATTGAAAAATAGACACAAAATTGGAATTTTATTAAAATATATATCATTGAAGTGCACTTGTAAACATTTTTAATTTATGCATTTAATATTTTAATTCTACAGAGTCATGAGATAATTAATAGTACATATTTACATTACTACACTCATTATATATATGTTCTAAGCAACTTTTTTTTTTTTTTTTTAAAAGAGAATAATCATAAATAAAGCTTAACGACATGAAATAGTAGAATTAGTAAGTAATGTATTTTTCAATTTATTTTAGGAAAACTTTTTGACATTTAATGATCGACATTAAAATTAAATTAAAGGATTTTTGATTATACTTGTAATGAAGATAAAATGCCAATAAACATTTCATTGTCGTGTATTTTAAAAAGTATTTCTTCAAATAGTACACTTTAAAATTTCAGACAATTTATTCCAATTATGTCATTTATTTTACTTTAACATTGTTTGTCAATTTGTTTTTATTAAATAATGATCGAAATTGAATTAATTAGACATCTTCTCTTTATGTGTAAATAAATAGTTATTTAAATTTTCTTATTATAAATACTCTTCACATAATAGAGATATATATGAGAGATAGTGACCTGGGTCAACTGATGAATGCTGGTTCAGCACGAAATGCATCTTGGAGTCATTTTTCTTTTATTGTATTTTTATTTATATGAATTTAAAAAGAAATGGGAAAGTATGGAGGTTGTTTAATATATCTATAAAGATATTACACACGGAAAAGAGAAAGGTGAATAATACCATGTGTGTGTATGTTTAAAATTAAAAAATCAGATATATTAATCTTTAACTGAGATTTAAAGTTTATACCTGTTCTAGAGATAATCTCTAGTTTACAAAATGATTAGTAATAATCATTATTGTATTTATCTGAGGTGGATCGTGTCAAAGTTGTGAGTGGAGTGAGTTTGACAATGGTAAATAAAAATGTAACAATATTTAAATTTGCAGTTAAAAAAAGCTGCTCTTTTTTTTAAATATAATACTTTATTTTCAAATAGCTTCTATCTTTTTTTTTCTTTTAATCAAATACAAATTTTAAGATAGAGAACTACAACTTACAAACTGATAAATCTGAACGAATTTTTAAAACTCACATAAGAAATATACAACTTTGGTTTACGATTTCTATCAATTCTTCTGTTTTTTACTCACAAAACTTTATAAAATGTTTATAGGATACTTAATAAAATGGGCACGAAGATAAGAATATTGCCAATTCAAAAGAAGCCTTTCAGAATGTACTTACTTTTTTTTAATTAACGAAAATTTGAACCCAGACTTTAAAGCGCTGGTATAATCATCCACTCGATACAATACAACGATACACATAACCACATACATGTGGAAAAAAAAGATCTCCAATATACGTATTTCATGCTGAACCAGAACTCATCAGTTGTTCCGAATCATTATCTCCCCTCCCCCCCCACACATATATATATAACCAATGTGAAACACTTTATTTTAGTAATAAATATTTAAAAAGCTGATTTTTTATCACTCAATAATACAAGAAAAAAACTTCAATAATTTTTATCTTTTATGATAATCAATTTGAAAATACGATCCAATTAAAATATATTGGTAGATTTTTAAATAAAAAGATGCAATCCATACTGTAATCATTCCAACTAAGTTAGTTTTGTATAGAACTATTATTTTACCCATTTTATTGGAGGAAAGTGAGATTTGAATTGCCCATAGATGCAGTATTGTTGGAAAAGTTTAAGGTCGACCAGTATAAAAATTTCGGTATCAATATTATAAAACTTATTAATATGATTTTCAATTTGCTGTATTTGATATTAAAATATTTTTTGTTGGATTAGATGGGCAGAAAAAGGTATTTTAAGGTGATCTTGAGCTCGATTCTAATAGGAGAATCCGATCTAAATTTACATTACAAACATATTTCAAAGACATTCTGGATATGTTTCAGGATAAGGTACAATAGCGAATTACAATTAGTCAAGGTGATTTTCAGAAAGAAAAGTTTTCTGCAGAAAAAGTTAAAACACCAGTGTAAAATGTTAATTAAATAGAATAATAAATTAGATATTCTGTATTGGAGGTTTTTGTAATTCACAGATTGGTTTATATATTTATTATACAGTTCATCTCTAGGGTAATGTTACTGTTATTAGCCTGACAGCTGAAGATAGTGCCACCAAAATTTATTAATACTATTTATATGCTACATAATGCAATGAGAGAAATTGATAATACTACAAGTGGAAAATCTAAAATATATAAAATAAAATCTACTGTTAAAAGAAGATATATAGTAATTCCAACATTGTTTTTAATTTTTATTATAGCGTCTTTGAAATTGTTTATAAGTTGTTAATAAATCAGGAATCATGAAACATATAGTTTTTTGCAGTTGAGTTTTTAAAATTAAACCAATTAAAAACAAGAGCATTGTTTTTTTTTTTTTTTTTGGCTTCTGAATTTATATTATACTGTTGATTTTACTATTCTTGCCAATTTAAAAAAACTATCTCCAGATTATTCATAACATTTTGAATACAATATGTAAAGATTTTGATCTATTCATTAGTATTAAAAAGAAATAAAATTTTTTTAATCGGTCAATTATGGAAAAAATATCGTTAAAATTTTTTTGAAAATAGAAGTCAATATAAATAATGGCAGATACCTAAGATGTAATATAGAGACATTTAAAATTTATTTAAATATATCATATAATTCTAAATATATGATGGTGAGGTTATAAAATGATAAATATATTGTTCAAATTTTGAATATGATAGATTGGGGGTGTGAAAGGAGTAAGGCAACATATTTCTTAAAAATACTTTAAGGTGAACTTGAGAATGATATTTTTAGAGAAGACCATTTATGATATAAAAACGCAAAAAATATTCTAAAGAAGTGTAATATTGATTGATTTCATTGGGAAAATATGGCTAAGATAAAAATACAAAGGATAACCACAATGAGATAAGATGTTGAAATTTTTTAGAATTGAAAGTTGACTGTACAAGATTTTAAAAAGTAGCTTGAAAATTATCAAACCAAAAGACTAATGGAATGGTATATAGTACGTGCAAGTATTTGTATGTTGTTGTAGTTGTTATTATTATGTTTCAAAATGAAACTTTATTAAGACCAAGAAAGTTTTACATCAATTTATTTATTTTGGCATACATATGCCTACATTAATGAACATTATATTTATATGAATAGACTTGATATATATAACTACATAATCAAGGCATGTGTTACATTTTTGAATGAGGGAAACACATTAGGTTATTTAGAAAACATTATATTAGCATTCTTATATATATATGATTTAGATTAAAGGCAATTTGTATGTGTATTTACAATACACTGTTTAAGAATTGCAAATGTATGATTCACAAGAATTTTAGAGTTTTTACATATATGACCTGTTGTACTTTAATTGTACTGATGCACCAGAAGCAGTTCATATTTTTTAAGTTCTGTAGATTGTTGTGCAGAGTTTTTCCTAGTTAGTAAGTATTTGGTTGCCATGGGTATTGTTTGGGCTCTTTTTTGGACATACTGGTTTATTAAGTGTGTTTTATTTATAGCTGCATGTGCATGTTAGTTTGGTTAAAAATTTATGAATGTTTCATTTGGTGATACATCCATGGACATTTGTGTTACATTGGATTGTGAGTCTGCCATATGAGGCAATATTATTAAACTGAGATTTTTTACTTGATCATTGTAGGGATTGTTAATAGGCTGAGAGTGTAAGGCTGGTTGGCAAAGTTGGTCTGTTGTAGTTCCAGTTTGGTTTGATTGGCATTTGTATTAATATGCTGGTGACTGACTGGTCAGAGATTTTGGATGATCAAGGACTTGATTGTTGTTTTATTAGTAATCACGTGGTGGCAAATATATCTGGGTTGACTATCTTAGTTATTTATTATTATTATTACCCCCTTTTTTAAAGTTTGAATAGGTACACTCGTGTTGTAAATAGCTGTTGCTGCTGAATTCATTAAAATTAAATTAGATTTCGTTATTTTTTTTTCAATTACATAATTTTTTTTTTGTATAACTAAATGCAGTTTTGTAGCATCAAGATAATAATATATTAAACTGAATCTATATTTATATTGATTCAGTTTTTTAAAAATGAAAGCATTTAAAATCATATGCTTTTATTTATTTGTATTATGATTATTATTTCTGATTTTTTTTTATTCAATACCCTGAATAAATAAGTTGAACTTAAAAAATATCATTGAGTTAGTTTTTAAGTTTATTTATTTTCTTATATAACTAATAAGATTGAATTTAAATAAATAAATATTGAACATTAAGAAATATATTTATGGTTTCTTAAATAATTATTGAAAAACAATAAAATACTATTTTATTATAATTTTGAAATCCTACATAGCAATGATGTATATAATATTCAAAATATTGGTTAATATATATTGTAGTAGAATTTGTGTGAACACATAGTTATTCCCTGATATCCAATGCACATCTTGAAAGTTTATATATATGTTGTGACATTTTAAGCTCAAAAAACATCCTCCAGTGATCGAGCCACATGCTGGTCAGCTATTTATATAATGTGAACTTGGTAAACTGACTATTTGGTAAACAAACTATCTAATATCAAAAGATAATTTATAACATAAAGGCAATCAAAAACGTTTTTAATTAATGTTTTGGATTATGATGATAAAACCACATACCCTCTTTAGTAAAAATAATATAAAATATTTCTAAAAGAACTATGTGCTACATTGTCTTATATCAACTTAAAAATCAGTCATATAAGAATCAGTAAACATCACATGATCACCATCTCTTATACTAGCACATAATTGTTATTAAACAAGGCAAAACTCTCCATATAGTAGTGCCACCCTGTGTCAACCAGAATAAATCAATGGAGAGTTTTGCTTTGTTTCATATAAGAATCAGTTGTCATGTTAATGAGCGCTTCTATTTATAATCCTGAACTAACTAATTTGTCCTTAAAGCATTACTCACTTATGATACACTACTGATGTTGATGGTAACTTCTTTCCCATTAGTATTGTCATAGTTTTTCAGCTTAGAGCATAAACTCTCAGGATTATGGTGAATGATCTAGGTATATCTTAGGAATGGGACTGGCATAAATAAGAATGGCACAGATCTTAAAGCTAGTTTTATATAAATAAAATTGTTTTATCTAATGGATTTGATTAATAATCACTATTTGTATATTAGGTACACACTCAAATATTAGTGAGTTCCTTTTCAATTAAAGAGCAAATTCAAAGCCTCCTCTGACATACTATTATGCCATATTTGTATTTGTATATTGGACTATTTCCATCATCTAATATGAGTTGTTGAATGTCTTTAGCAAAATTTAACTTTATTTAAATATTCCAAATACATTCAACTATTAAATAATAATACATCAAACAGGTTAGTATATGTGCAGCATTTTGAGAAGTATTATTCTCCCCTCTTCTTTAGGTGTTGCTGGCCTGACCAGTGTCAGTACTAGTATGGGAATCAAACCTGGGCCCTTAGATTCTTGAGTATTGGATTTTAAGGTAATGCTCTAACCAACTGAGCCATCCTGCCAAAGGCAACATTCAGTAGAATGATGCCATTAAGTATTATTTCCCCTTCTTTTTCAGGTATTACTGGCCTGCCCAGTGACAGTACTAGTATGGGAATTGAACCTGGGCCCTTAGATTCTTGAGTATTGAATTTTAAGATATATAAAGTCATGAAAAATATATCATTATTGCTAAAAAAGTTTTTTGTGCAGAGAGAATGAGCAGTTCTGGGATTCTTATTTAAAATTCACAATATACAGCAGTATATTAAGAGAGAGATTTTACAGTGACATAAAAATGTTAAAAAAATTCTCTGAAGTGGTTAGTGCATCTTATAATGAAAAGTTTGATAAAGTTTATTAAAAAAACATATAGGGTTTATATCTAAACATATACAAACATTTATTAATGTAATATTACAAACATTAAATTATATTGGGAGCACTTTCTCTATGTTGCAAGAGTTTCATAAGCCACTCAAAAGTAAGAAATAAAATAGTACAGTGCAACACAGTGAGATGTGTTGTGTTTTTCTGAAGGTTTGTGGTGATGGCTCAGTTGGTTAGAGCATTACCTTAAATTTTAATAATCAAAAATCTAAGGACCCAGGTTCGAATCCCATGCTAGTACTGTCACTGGTCAGGCCAACAACACCTGAAGAAGAGGGGAGAAAAATACCTCTCGAAACGTTGTGCATATACTAACCTGTCTGCTGTGATATTACTAACAGTTAGTGCATATACTAACCTGTTTGCTGTGATATTATTAACATTTGTTTGCTGTGATATTACTAACAGTTGAATGCATTTGGAATATTTAACTAAAATTAAACTTTTCTAAAGACATTCAACACACATATTAGATGATGGAAATAGTCCAATATAAAAATACAGTGAGATGTGTTCTTTGTAGTAATGTATTTTTTTGTTAGCGCATATATTACTTTATAGTGCAGAAGGAAAACTATAAAGTACATTTTAATTTAAAGAAAACGATTATTAACTAATTCTCATCATAGATAATTCATAATAGTAGCAGATATACATATTGAAATGAACAATCTATTATTCATTTTAATAAACAAAAAACAAGAATTTTGTTTTCTCTTCTAAGCAAAATGAAGCGCAAATTATTTTTTTAAAAAAGAACTAAAACGAGGTTAAAAAAAACAACAACTAAGTTTTGATATAAAATCAGTTTTTTTTTTTTTTGTTTTAATCAGAAGGGAATATTACTTCATTCAAATCCCAGAATTAATTATGCCTTGTGAATAAAAAAGAAAGAAAACTAACAGCGAGATAGATTCAATCTGCAACAGTTTTGAATCATATTTTGAATAATTCTGGTGGAAATGAAGAATAGCAGTTATTTAAATGACAGACGAAAAATTACAAGACTAATATCACCATAAATGTACTTTTAATATTTGTCAGAAATGAAATACATAACAATTAGTTTGTTTTGGTAAGTCTTATTTAGAGAGTGTATTGTACTTATTTTAAATAATTTGGATTTGTAAACAAGGTTTTAAAAAACTATCAATTAAAAAAAAATTGTAACTTCTCTTTACTTGTTAAATTATTTTTTAACGAAAAAAAAAATATACCACATATGTGTGGTAAGCTTTTGCATTTTATATAAGTTATTAATAAGAGGAAAGGCAAAAAAAAATAATGGAAGTTATGTAAATGCAGCACATGTATGCTAAATTTCAAATAACCATAATTAGCAATGTAATTACTTCCATTAGCCTCATTCGTTCATAGTGAAACTTATATTTGATTACTGAATATTGGATTTTATGTAAATGGATTTATATATGCACAGTTGTTTCTTCAATGTTTAATAGTTTACGTAAGTTCCCATTCATATGGGAGAATACATTACTATCAGTTTAACGAGTTAGAGATTGAGCTCAGAACAAATCATACCCATATAAATTATAGTTGTATTGAATTAGATTTAGGACAAAAGGCTACTCTTTATAATTATTGTATAGAAAGTTTATTTAGTTATGGTTAGGACCATCCCATTTATAGTTATTATTATATAAGCAATTATGTTTAAAAATATAATCTAAAAAGACCATTCCTTATAATTATTGTAATAAAGATAGCATTTATGTCTATCCCATATAGAACATATGTATGTATAAATACTAGAAGACATGAGTCAAAGATGTGTTATTCTTATGAATTCATACACACATAGAATTATATTTAAGTTTATTGAAGCCAGGGTTAAAGGTACAGCGAATGTGACATTATCTATGAATATACTGGTAGTATAATGTACAAAGATTAAAGGATTTTATTAAAGAAATAAATTGCATATCAATTAATGATTATGCTTTGCAAAAAATTTATTGTTATATGATTTTAAAGAAAATAAATTGCACATCAATTAATAAGTACACTTGAAAATAAATTATTATGACATGATTTGTTACTTTGTTTACATAATATTGCTTGATCCATTATTCAATGGGAGTAACTTGAAGCTATTTGTAAATTTTTTGTAAACTTTTGGTTCACACAGAGTTAGAGCTTCAATTTTTATATGTTCTAAACTCCCATTTTGCTCAGTTAGATGAATGATATGATTTAACAGACAATATTTTTTTCTCTGTATTATAATTATAATGTAAAAAAAAAGCAAGAAAGAACAAAGGAAGTTGTGCCATGAAGAAAACATACAAATATATGACATGTCCTAAAGTGTTCCAGGGAATGATCTAATGCTATTGGTGGTGTATCCACTTATAATTGTATTGCACAAAATAAGTTTATAGCATGGACTACCTAACTCATTTGTATTTAGTTTGCATATCTTAAGTCTAATGTAAACAATATCATAATTTGCATATCTTAAGTTGAATATAAACAATACCACAGTTTTCAATATTGTAATGATTATGAGGCATGGATCCTCAAAAGTGCTCAGCTTTAACTGAGTTATTAATATTTTTTTGTTTTTATAGCTTCTGCAACTTGTGTATTGCATGTGCTTTATAGATGATTAAAATAGGGAATGAAAATAAAAAGGATGGAGAGCATCAGGAAATAACAGATGGATATACTTCTGAAACTAGGTGTGAAGAAGATGGCTTAGAAAATTCAGATATGGACAATGTCCATCCAGATAGTGATCCTTCTCACAAAATAAAGCATAAAAACATTAATAAGAAATAAAAATGCATGAGAATACCACAACATCATCATAATTAGACATGATGAAGATGATTAAAACATTATTTAGACAAATAGAATTGAGATTAATGGAGTATAATCAAAAGTAAATGGAGAAAATAAACTATAGAAAATAATCAAAAAGTTAATCAAAAGCAACTGGAGCAAATAAACCAAACATTGAAAGATAATCATAATGTTAATAAAAAAACAGATGGATAACTTTTTCAAACCATTTAAACTAAAGCAAAAATTAGATGATTCAAAACGAATTAATGATAAGAAAAAAAACGAAACTGAAGAAGAAACAATGGATCAAATCATGGACAATGAACAAGCTCAATTGCTTTTAAAGTCAGAAAATGAACCAAAAAATACATCATAAACTTTTAAATGAATCTGAAGAAAAAGTATTAGAGAAAAATGTACAAAATTAATACAAATACATTCAAATACAAGAACAAATAGTAGAAGGTAAACATGCTGAACTAACATAAGTAGGTAATAATGGAATACTACTAATGAAAGAAATTGAAAGCAAACAAGAACTACTAAAACTAAATATCCAAATACATGAGGATTAAAACATGAAAGCTCACAACTAAAGTCATATGGATAAAAAAAATGTGATGTACTATATCAAATGCCATCTATAATCTTACTACTGGATGAACAAATAAAAATAGGACAAAGTTTACTTTATCTCCAAAATTAAATAGACTCACTGAATGAAGACTTGCCTCTCATGCTGATTAATCTATTGAATAAAAAAATCCAAGCGCATTAATCAAACATTAAATCTGTGTGTTATATGTATGTATTGTATTTATATAGAATTAGGCACAACAAGAATTTCATCCAATCATATTTTGAATAATTCTAGCTGAAATGAAGAATTAGTGCTTATTTGAATGACGGCCAAAAATTACAAGACTATTATGTAATTAATAACTGAAATACAGGCTTATTGTATACCTGTATCAATATATGCAATATACAGAATATATGAGCACAGACTTTTACATGACCCATCACTGACTACTCTATCTCATATCACTGATACACTTGAACACACACATATCGAAAAGATAAATAACCAATATCCGTATTTCATGCTAAACCAGCAGTCAGCAGTTGGTCCAGATTATCAGCTCTACAAATATATGCTATAAGTGTTCAGATATATATTAAGATAGCCAATCCTCATACTTTAATGGACAGGCTTCAATCTACTCCACACTCCAACTCTTCAACCGTCCATCCAATTGAAAATCTGATGATGGAATGCTCAAAGGCCACCTTGAGGCTGAGATTCTTGTCACACCCATGTTGACCTAAAGTCAATCTGACCGCTCGTGTACAGGACATAATCCGTTTAATACATATACAAGGGATAGACAGACATCTCTACTATGTAATAACTGAAATACAGGCTTATTATATACCTGTATCAATATATGCAATATGTAGAGTATATGAGCACAGATTTTCACACGATTCACTATTTACCACTCTATCTCATATCACTGATACACTTGAACACATATATATTGAAAAGATAAATAATTACCAATATATGTATTTCATGCTAAATCAGACTATTATCACTATAAATGGACTTTCAATATTTGTCAGAAAAGAAATAAATGACAATTATTTTGTTTAGGTGAGTCTTATTTAAAGAGTGATTTGTATTTTGTTTTAAATAATTTGGATTTGTAAGCAAGGCTAATTATCTTATTATTATTTTAAAAGAAACTGTCAATTAAAAAAAAAAGAAAGAAATGAATTTGTAATAATTTCTCTTTACTTGTTAAAATTATTTTTTAAAGAAAAAAAATCACATATGCATGTCAAGCTTAAGAATTTTATATAAGGAAAGATAGCAATATGGAGAGATGCATGTTGGGAGTAACAAGAAGGGATCGAAAACGCAATCTATGGGTAAGAGAACAAACAGGTGTTACTGACCTCATTGAAAAAAATAAAAGAGTGAAGTGGAGTGGGGCTGTACATATTGTTGGAAGAGATGATAATAGATGGACAATTGAAATTTTAAACCAGATTCCAAGAGATTGTAAAAGACCCAGAAAGAGACCACTTATGAGATGGATGGATGAAATAAGAAAGTGTGCAGGGATGATGTGGAAAAGAGAATCTAAAGATAGGAAAAGATGGATTGAACTTGGAGAGACCTTCATCCTGCAGTGAATTGATAATGGTTGATGATGATGAATACATTCTACAGGCTTAAACCTGCATTTATATATGTGATATATGCAGGATTCGAACTCAGACTTTCACATGACCCAGGTAAAAAATAATGGTAAACATGGAAATGCAATGCACAAAATATAAATTGCCAAAGTCTCAACCATAATTAATGATGTAATTATTTCCATTAGACTCATTCGTTTATAGTTATACTTTGATTACTGAAAATTGAATTTTATGAAGGTGGATTTATAGATGTGCAGTTGTTTGTTCAATGCTTAATAATTTACATATGTTTGCATCTGTTTGAAAGAATATATTCCTATCAGTTTAATAAGTTAGGGATCGATCTCAGAACAAATTATCCCTGTATAAGTTGTAGTTGTATTAAATTAGGTTTAGGACAAAAGGCCATCTCTTATAATTATTGTACAGAAGGTTTATTTAGTTAGGGTTAGGACCAAAATGGCCACCCATTTATAGTTATTATTATATAAGTGGTTACATTTATGAATAGGATCTAAAAAGACCATTACTTATGATTTTGTAATAAAGATAGCTTTGATGTCTGTCATATAGAATGTATATATATATGTAAGTACTAGAAGTTATGCAAAGAAATATTATATTTATGAATTTATACATGTGTAGAATTATATTTAAGTTTATTGAAGACAGGGTTAAAGGTACAGTGAATGTGACATTATCTTTAAATATATTGATAGTATGAAATATAAACATTAAAGGATTTTGTTAAAGAAATAAATTCCATATTAATTAATGATTATACTTTATAAATAAATTTTTATAATATGATTTAAAAAAAATTATACATCAATATTACTTTGTTTATGTAAGAATGCTTGGTCTACCATCTTTCATGGGGAGTAATTTATGTTCTCCACGATTTAGCCCAGTATTACAAATGGAGCTGTGTCATGGTTACATTATTATATTGAATTAAATATTGTTTTAAATATATATGTATTAGTTTATTTCCCGATGCTTAAAGCTAAGTGGCGCTCATGCAACTTATGAAAATAAATAAATAAATAAATAGTGAAAATGTAAAATTGTGAGATATGCTAGTCTGATCATTACAATATATATATATACCCAACATTAATATTTGAAATTTTTTTTAATGAAACTTGTACATACTTCAGATTTTTTAAAAAAAATTGCAACCGAAGTACTTTTTTAAATATATATATACTATGTGTGGTACCTGGAATAATGTGATAAATTCCATCAGCTGCCAAGCATTTAGAATTTTCGAAAAAAATTTCAACTACTTACTTTTTCTTATAAGAATTGAAATATGTTATAATATAAAAATGTATCATTAGTTAAATTTTTTATGACCAACTCTGTTTAAAAAAAAAATCAAGGTTGTTATTTTAAAAATGAAATTGAAGTTTATTTAATTTTTATTTTTTACTACTCCTTTTTTCTCTTTATTATAATAAAACTCACAACCAAAAAATTATGAAAAATATTTACATTATAACTATATTTTAACTGCAAAAACAAGATCAAAACTCAACATTACTTGAAATTATTCCAAAATATGAAGAAAATAAAAACAAAAAAACAAACAATAATCGTTTAGAACAAAGTTAAGAAAATTTTTAATATTCGCAGTAAAATAAAATAAATAAAAAGGATTTATTTTTATTATTATCATAGTTCTTTTTTTTTTAGTTGTTTAATGTTTTAAATGATTTTAGCAAAGATTCCAAAAAGTTATTAAAAATAAAGTGCATTTTTAAAACGATTTATTTGTTAGATGTAGAATGTATGTATTGAACAAAGACATATTTGATGATTTAAAAAATTTTTGCCAATAAATTGTATTGTTACTGTTTGCGAATTTATAAACACAAATTATATTAATGCATTGTTAAAATTTATAAAATATATTAGTTAATGAAATAAAAGAATAATATTTATAATGAATCATTTCAGAAACATTACTATTTCTGCTGTATTTTTATATTGGACTATTTCCATCATCTAATATGTGTGTTGAATGTCTTTAGAAAAGTTTAATTTTTAGTTAAATATTTTTGGCAGGATGGCTCAGTTGGTTAGAGCGTTACCTTAAATTTCAATAATCAAGAATCTAAGGACCCAGGTTCGAATCCCATGCTAGTACTGTCACTGGTCAGGCTAGCAACACCTGAAGAAGAGGGGAGAAAAATACCTCTCGAAACGTTGTGCATATACTAACCTGTTTGCTGTGATATTACTAACAGTTAGTGCATATACTAACCTGTTTGCTGTGATATTATTAACATTTGTTTGCTGTGATATTACTAACAGTTGGTGCATATACTAACCTGTTTGCTGTGATATTACTAACAGCTGAATGCATTTGGAATATTTAACTAAAAATTAAACTTTTCTAAAGACATTCAACACACATATTAGATGATGGAAATAGTCCAATATAAAAATACAGCTAGAACACCATCATCACAAACCTTCAGAAAAACATTACTATTTCTGCTTTTGCTGCTGCTGCAACCACCACCACCACCTAAAACACCACCACCATCACCACAACACCACCACACTACACCACCACCACCACTGCTGTCGCTACCACCACCACCACCACCATCACCACCACCATCACCACCACCACCACCACCGCCACCCCACTGCTGCCACCACCAGCTCCGCCACCACCACCACCACCACAATGACAACAACAACAACAACACTAGCACCACCATAACTGCTACTACTACTTTATTATTATCACCACTATCACTAATACAACTATAGATTACTACTATTATTACTGCTGCTGCTATCACTTCTACTACTACTACTACTACTACTATTACTACTACTACTACTACTACTATTACTACTACTACTACTATTATTATCATTACCATCACTATCACTACTTCAACTATTAGAAAACTATTATTATTACTGTTAATACTATTACTATTACTACTACTGCTACTGTAAATTTATTTATGAATATACCTAATTAATATATACATATTGAAT